>CAKAKR010033166.1:0-11826 GCA_916700685.1 Adelosebastes latens
TATATATATATATATATTTATTAATCTTGTTAGTGATATTGACTTATTATTATATATATATATATATATATTAATCTTGTTAGTGATATTGACTTATTATTATATATATACAGTATATATATATATATTTATTAATCTTGTTAGTGATATTGACTTATTATTATTATATATATATATATATATATATATTAATTTTGTTAGTGATATTGACTTATTATTATTATATATATATATACATTTTGTTAGTGATATTGACTGGAAGAAAGTTTGGTCCTTGCTGCAAAAGTTCCTTCTAACCAATCAGGTAAAAGAGGAGTCCTTTCAGTTGATCCACAGATTCTATCCAGTGAAACATTTCTTACAAAAGTTAAAGAATGATATAGATGTAAAAATCACATCCTGAAACTTGCTCTCATTTATTCTGCTCCTGTAAATTTACATGTGAATTGTGGAAAGATGTCAATAATTTTAATACTTGTTAACATTTTCTCAGATTTTGCACTGTACTATAGAAATATTATATTTGGTTGCTATGGTTACAGTGACAAAGACAGCAATGCATTTTTTTCTTATTAATTTAATCATGGTTATCACCTCGAAGTTCCACATTCACATTCACATGTGTGAATTCACCAAAAAAAGCCTAATTTCTTTGTATTTATGAAAGAAATGGAATTATATCTGTCAACAATTTCTTCCTCACAAAACAAAAAAGCAATGAAAACAATGAATGTATGCAATATCTTTAATGTGTTTAAGTGAAATTAGTGTCATACTGTCGCTTTTTTTTATTATTATTTATTTATTTTTATTTTTATATTGTTTTTTTAGTTTTATGTTGGTTTTGTTTCATTTCTGTTGTCCTTTTATGTTTGTCACAGCTCTTTGTTTATGTCTTCGCTTCTTCTGTATGTAAATTATTTTAATGTTTTCTGCTGTTACTATGGATACTGTCATTTTGAAATAAAAAAATAATAACAATAATAATGGAGCTAGCATGCTAACGCGCTAATCACGATTAGCATCAGATCTTTTACAGACTGTATCTGAACCGTATTAAACACTCACATGTAGTTAGTTATTAGTTAGTTAGTTACCTCCTGTAGATGATAATCAGTCCTCAGCCAGTCTGACTCTGTTAACTGAAGTTATGAACTATTAATCATCTGTTTATCACAGAGCTCAGCTAGCTGTGTCTGCTGCTAGTCTGACTGTAGCTCACTGCTGCTAGCCCAGCGCCGCTAGCTCCGTGCTGTTAGCTCTACAACATGGAGTCAAATACAGTAAAAGAGAACTCAGGTTGTTAAATAGAGAATAACTCCTGGAGGACTACAGACACAACTAACCCCAACAAACAAACTGACAAACACTGAGAAATAAAACACTGAGAAATAAAACACTGAGAAATAAAACACTGAGAAATAAAACACTCCAATGAGAATAATAATAATACAAATAATACAAATAATAAACCACCCTGACAGAACCAGGTTGAACTGGTTTAGCTAGCAGTTAGCTAATAGTTAGCTATTAGCTAACCGTTAGCTAACTATTAGCTAACCATTAGCTAACCATTAGCTAGCTATAAGCTAACCATTAGCTAACTATTAGCTAACTATTAGCTAACCATTAGCTAACTATAAGCTAACCATTAGCTAGCTATAAGCTAACCATTAGCTAGCTATAAGCTAACCATTAGCTAACTATAAGCTAACCATTAGCTAGCTATAAGCTAACCATTAGCTAACTATTAGCTAACCATTAGCTAACTATAAGCTAACCATTAGCTAGCTATAAGCTAACCATTAGCTAACTATTAGCTAACTATTAGCTAACCATTAGCTAACTATAAGCTAACCATTAGCTAGCTATAAGCTAACCATTAGCTAGCTATAAGCTAACCATTAGCTAACTATAAGCTAACCATTAGCTAGCTATAAGCTAACCATTAGCTAACTATTAGCTAACCATTAGCTAACTATAAGCTAACCATTAGCTAGCTATAAGCTAACCATTAGCTAACTATTAGCTAACTATTAGCTAACCATTAGCTAACTATAAGCTAACCATTAGCTAGCTATAAGCTAACCATTAGCTAGCTATAAGCTAACCATTAGCTAACTATAAGCTAACCATTAGCTAGCTATAAGCTAACCATTAGCTAACTATTAGCTAACCATTAGCTAACTATAAGCTAACCATTAGCTAGCTATAAGCTAACCATTAGCTAACTATTAGCTAACTATTAGCTAACCATTAGCTAACTATAAGCTAACCATTAGCTAGCTATAAGCTAACCATTAGCTAGCTATAAGCTAACCATTAGCTAACTATAAGCTAACCATTAGCTAGCTATAAGCTAACCATTAGCTAACTATTAGCTAACCATTAGCTAACTATAAGCTAACCATTAGCTAGCTATAAGCTAACCATTAGCTAACTATTAGCTAACTATTAGCTAACCATTAGCTAACTATAAGCTAACCATTAGCTAGCTATAAGCTAACCATTAGCTAGCTATAAGCTAACCATTAGCTAACTATAAGCTAACCATTAGCTAGCTATAAGCTAACCATTAGCTAACTATTAGCTAACCATTAGCTAACTATAAGCTAACCATTAGCTAGCTATAAGCTAACCATTAGCTAACTATTAGCTAACTATTAGCTAACCATTAGCTAACTATAAGCTAACCATTAGCTAGCTATAAGCTAACCATTAGCTAGCTATAAGCTAACCATTAGCTAACTATAAGCTAACCATTAGCTAGCTATAAGCTAACCATTAGCTAGCTATAAGCTAACCATTAGCTAGCTATAAGCTAACTATTAGCTAACCATTAGCTAGCTATAAGCTAACTATTAGCTAGCTATAAGCTAACCATTAGCTAACTATAAGCTAACCATTAGCTAGCTATAAGCTAACCATTAGCTAACTATTAGCTAACTATTAGCTAACCATTAGCTAGCTATAAGCTAACCATTAGCTAGCTATAAGCTAACCATTAGCTAACCATTAGCTAACCATTAGCTAGCTATAAGCTAACCATTAGCTAGCTATTAGCTAACTATTAGCTAACTATGTCAACTGTTATCCATTACTTTAGCTAGCTATTAGTTAGCGTTAACTATTTCAACTGTTATCGATTATGTTTAGCTAGCTATAAGCTAACCATTAGCTAACTATTAGCTAACCATTAGCTAACCATTAGCTAGCTATAAGCTAACCATTAGCTAGCTATAAGCTAACCATTAGCTAACTATTAGCTAACTATTAGCTAACTATGTCAACTGTTATCGATTATGTTTAGCTAGCTATAAGCTAACTATTAGCTAACTATTAGCTAACATGTACGTTTAAAATAAACAAGAAAAACATATATAAGTATGCTCAATTTTTGTATAATGTAATAATATAAATATATGCTTTTTGTTTGCTTTATATTTGGATGAATAAATGCTAACATCAGCGTGCTAACATCAGCGTGCTAACATCAGGGGAGTATTAAAGTTGTTAGCATTGATCCGTTGTGCAATTAATAACATCCTTATATGTTTTAAATGTACAACCTGACTTGTAAGCTGTCAGATAAATGTAGTGGAGGAAAATACAACATTTAGTAGAAGTATGAAGTGGTAAAAATATGTAAATACTAAAGTACAATCCAAGTAGCCTCCATCGAACACTGTGACCAGTCCTTCAGTTCATGTTGTTGTTTCTCAACAAGCAGCTGAATGTTGTTTAACTATAAATTAATTCCTGTCTTTTTAAAACGACGGCATTGAGATGTCAGTAAAAGTGTTTTGGTGCTATCTGGGTCGCTTCCTGAGCAGTCCGTGTTTTCTGAAGATACAAGTCTTCACGTTTACGACCCTGAGAGGCGAGCCGAGCCGGAGGAGGCCGTAAAGGTTAATCATTTTAAAACGCAGCGTACAGTCGGCGAGGTGTCGCGGTTCTCATGGCTTTATAGCGTCCGTGTGTGTGAATGTGTCCATAAACGCTGGAGGTAAACACGACGACTGATGATTCATTCTTTTTAAATCTAATGTTTGATGAAGAGCTCGGCGGTGGGAAACACAACACACGTCTCTTCTTATTGGCACCGATACATGAGACCATCTAATGTTACAGTCCAGAGGTCAGAGGTCACGTCACCCACATATCACCATGGATACCAAATATACAAAAACATTACAGTCAGGCTTTTCTTCACAAATACCAGAAGTACTGAGTTACTTTACCTCAGTAAAAATACCAGGACTTTATTAGAAGTAAAAGTCCCCTACTGAAGTATTATCATCTTCATGTACTTAAAGTATAACAAATAAAACTACTAGTTGTGCAGTAAAATAATGGAGGACGGAACCTATCAAAATAAAAGATAATAATATATAAATCAATACATCTATATATTCATATATTAATTCATTCATTAATATATTAATATATATAATTTTATAATATAATATATATATTATATATATATTATTATATATATATTATATATTATTATATATGCTATATATTATATAATATTATTAGTAGTAATATTATAATTATATATATTATATATATTATATAATATATATAATTTTAATTAATATATTAATATACATCATTTATATTTAATTGAATATATTAATATATATAATATACATATATAATATATTGATATATAGACTCAATAAATAAATATGACATCAAATGCAACAAAAATAATCTTTAAAAAATGAAGGCATTATTAATAAAATGTGACATTAATTGATATTTTTGTTTTAATTTGCTTCTTTATTTATTTATCTTTGTATTAATTCCCTTATTTATTTACTCTTCTGTTTAATTTTCCCTTTTATTTATTTATGTATATTTAGCATAAAGTCCTGCACTCTCCGGTCCCGTCCACCGGTCCCATCCTCCTGTCCTCCCGTCCTCCAGTTCCGTCCTCCAGGCCCGTCCTCCGGCCCCGTCCTCCGGCCCCGTCCTCCGGTCCCCGTCCTCTGTCCCCGTCCTCCGGTTCCCGTCTTCCGGTCCTCTGCTGCCCTCCTGGAGAGGAATTATCTGCTTCTTTATGGATTTATGGGAGATTTATTGTTTTACACTGATGAGTATTTGGTTTATTCTGCTGCAGTAAAATCACATAAAAGACACAATAATGGTCATCACGCTCCAGTAACGAGGTGCTAACCAGGATTTGTGTTTTCAAGTGTTTGATAGACGTTATATTGATGTTAGCGGCTCCTCGTTCAACTGCTTAATATCTGTAATAAACATTAATAGACATTTCTATAGATTCATATAATATTTCATTCCTATTGAAATATTTTTTATTTTCAGAAATAATTTTACTTTGTGAATGTTAAGATTTATGAAAAATAAAGATGTTGAACTTAAAAAGGGTATTTTTAATTTTAATTTTAATTTTTGTTTACACATGAATGAATCCAGGAGGAAATTGTTTTAAAGTTAAAGTTTTATTTGATCTTTAATTCAGAAAACTCATGTTTTTGTGATACTATATTTTGTTTTTATTATTTATTATTATTTGTAAACATTAGATTATTAAATTGTGATTAATTTCACCTTTATTCTTTTGAAAGCTCACAAATCAATCAAACATTCAAAATGAAGTGAAACACATTTAAACAGCTGCATAATCTAACCTAATAAAAGAGTTATATGAGATTTAATAATGCAGTTTATTATTACATATACAGCCTGTTATTAGATCTAATGGCGGTGACCTTTGACCTTCTCGTGGCTGAATGTTTGTGAATTAAAGATATTTTAATATATTAAGATATTTCCAGTGAACCAGCGTTTCAACGATGAGAGTCTGAGAATAAAACTGAAAGATCATAAAACACTTTCACACATGCAGATATTTTATTTAAAGAAACGTTTAATCCCAAAAACAAAAGATGAAGAAACTTCCTCCAAAAGAAAAAGACAGAAACAAAAGAATATGATAAGAAGACAAATTAATGAATTTACAAACATATGGAACTTATAGAGAAAGTAAAACTTTTAAAAAATCATTAAATGAATCATAATTATAAGTCTGAATTATGAAACAAAAAAACACAACTGTAACCTTTTTTTGTTCAAATTCAAATTTAATAGTGATTTAAATTAATTGCAAAATTATAATTTCACAATATACATTTTGCAGAATAAATATATGGACTTCATTATCTACCAAAGTGAATTATTTTCTTTGTCTCATAATTTACTGTCTTTAATACACATATTTGCAAATTTTTTGACTAAAATTAAAAGTTAAATGACCCATAATTATAAGTCTGAATTATGAAACAGAAAACCCCATTGTAACTGTTTGTTAAACGATAACATATTCATCAATTTAAATTTAATATTGATTTAAATTAATTGCAAAATGGAGATTATTTTAATTTCACAACATCCATTTTATAGAATATTTATGGACTTAATTATCTACCATTTTCTTTGTTTCATTTAGTTCATTAAAACATTAAAACACACACCTCACAGCAACATTGATAGTTATAATGATAATAATAATAATAATAATAATAATAATAATAATAATAAAGAAAATAAATATAGTATATAAATACAATAGACAAAATGAAAGGACTAAAACAACTTAAACCTTACCTAAAAAGAAAGAAAGTATAACATATATATAGTTTACTTTTATAATAATACAGATTATATTTTTTCTAATTAAAAAAAATCATGTTTCAAATAAAATAATGCAAAACTCTATTTTGAATTCCTGTCAGCACAAAGTTTACCTTCAACACAACAACAACATCTTCATAGGACAACCACAGACGATGACATCATCAATAATCAATAATAACAAACAGACGGATGTATCTGCAGATGGAAACACAGCAGATCCAGATAATCAGAAGGAAGAAGAGAAGAAGGAAGAAGGACATTTGAGAAGACGAGATAAGGAGGACTGTGTGTGTGTGTGTGTGTGTGTGTGTGTGTGTGTGTGTGTGTGTGAACTGGGCGTCCATCTTGTTTCTGCCCCCCCCCCTCCCCGTCACCTGTCCTCAGGTGAAGCATTAACCAGCTAACGGCCATAAAACTCCACTTTATGGAAAGTTTGATGATGGCGGCGGCTCGTAAACACTGAAGCCTTTTATGGCCTCGCTGGCTGCTGCTCACCTTGACACAGTCTGAACGGAGACGCCGTCCACTTTAACCTGAACGGAGACGCCGTCCACTCTAACCTGAACGGAGACGCCGTCCACTCTAACCTGAACGGAGACGCCGTCCACTTTAACCTGAACGGAGACGCCGTCCACTTTAACCTGAACGGAGACGCCGTCCACTCTAACCTGAACGGAGACGCCGTCCAGTTTAACCCAAAAAACTGATGCCGCTCGCTCGCTTAGCTTTTCTCGTTCACACTTCTCCGATATTGTCCGACTCTCTTTCTGACTGACTTTCCTGAAGGATAGTTAACTATAGACATCCACAGATTTATACGACCTCAATGTATTGATATTTGAGATGTGTAACTTTAGCCCGCTGCTAGCGTTAGTTAGCCTCCAGTCTGTCCTTTGTTTAGCCTCCAGCTAACACAACAAGGATCAAAACAATAAATGGTACTTTTCAAGGATTTATATATAAATTAGTATTATTACTATTAATAATCCTTAGTTCATTGTGGGTCGTTATATTATTAATGGTAACAAAATAAAACTATAAAACTATAGAACACTTAATCAGTCAGACGCTGATCAATAACCCTTTAACACTAAATATCCGCTGCTGCCGTTATAGATTATAATTTACAGTCTTTAATGCACATTTTTAGATTATAATTTAGAGTCTTTAATGCACATTTTTAGATTATAATTTACAGTCTTTAATGCACATTTTGAAATTATAATTTAGAGTATTTATTGCACATTTTTAGATTATAATTTACAGTCTTTATTGCACATTTTTAGATTATAATTTACAGTCTTTAATGCACATTTTTAGATATAATTTACAGTCTTTAATGCACATTTTTAGATATAATTTACAGTCTTTAATGCACATTTTTAGATATAATTTACAGTCTTTAATGCACATTTTAGATATAATTTACAGTCTTTAATGCACATTTTAGATATAATTTACAGTCTTTAATGCACATTTTTAGATATAATTTACAGGCTTTAATGCACATTATTAGATTATAATTTTTAGTCTTTGATGCACATTTTTTAGATTACAATTTAGTCTTTGATGCACATTTTTTAGATTATAATTTACAGTCTTTAATGCACATTTTTTTCTAGTATGTGCATGTCACATGTCACTTTATGTCCATATTGTAATATGTACATACCTGTCACTGTATATATAAATACTACTCACAGTACATAGAGTATATAGACATGTATACATGTACATACTGTACATAATCATCCAGTTCACTGTATATCCATCCAGTATTTATTTCTTTGCACTGTTTGTATTGTTACGACTTCCAGAACACTTGACTCGTGTTTAGACATTTATTTGTATTATTGTATTATTGTATTCTGTTATTTCTGTCTGTGTACGTTGAGAGAGCTGAATAAAACCAGTCTAATTCCATGTATGTTTATATAATAAACTGATCCTGATCAGTGACTGTTTGATCAATAAAGGAAAAGTTACAGTCGAAAGTTTGTATTTGTGGAAATTTACTTCTTTATCACAAATAAATATTTAAGTTTGGTTTCTTTTATAATTTTTTGTACGTCTTCTGAATATTTAACAAGTTCTCCAATCATTAAATCATTAAAATCCTCGACTGCCGCCCGCCTGAATGTTCCTTAATTTATGTTTGTCACATTTGTACTATATAAAATATACAACAAAACTAAACTAGAAAAAAAGACTGAGTGTAAACGGATTCAGTGTCAAACCGAATTCTGATTTTACAAACTTTTCTAAGCAGATTAATTCATAAAGTATTTATTCTGGTAATTAAAAACAGTTAAATACGTATAAATTCAGGTGTTTTCCTGATCAGGCTCCCGTTCATATAAACATAAAAAGAGGTATATATAACACCGTGTGATCAGTTCCTTCCCATCTCACCATCAGGTGATCTCCTGCTGCCATCTGCTGCTCAACTAGGTTATAGAAGTTCATACATGACAGCAGTAATGAACCTCTGATAATAAATACATAAATAAAAGGGAAAATTAAACAGAAAAGCAAATAAATAAGGGAATTAATACAAAGATAAATAAAAAGGCAAATTATCAAAACATATATATTAATGAATACATTTATTTAAATGTAGCAAAAGTAATATAAAAAATAAATGTAGCAATTAATTAATTGATAAAATGTGACATAAATTTATATTTCTGTTTTAATTTGCTTCTTTATTTATTAATTTATCTTTGTATACATTTATTTATTTACTTTTCTACTTAATTTTCCCTTTTAAGGGAATTAATACAAAGATAATTAAATAGAGGCAAATTAAAACCAAAGTATCAATTGTCACATTTTATCAATTAAAGGCTACATTTATTTTTTATATTATTTTTTTGCTGCATTTAATGACATTTATTTATTCATTGAGTCATTTATTGTTTTTAATTTGGCAGATTCATCCTCCATGTTTTAACCATCAATATGACTGAATATTTCCATGAATTACAAATAAAGAATTATTCATTAAGTGTTTCTACTCATTTAAAGTTTCTATACCAAATGTGAAAGTATTATTGTGATGTGAAAATTATTTTAATTAATTTTCATAATATAAGTGACTCAAATTACAGGACATAGCTTCACTGAACCTGGCTGAGTGTGGAAACAAAAAGTATCCGTTTATTAAATAATAATATATATATATTTATATTATAGACTCAGAACCAGTAAATAAGGATTCTCTCTCTCTCTCTATATATATATATATAATATAATTATAATATATATTTATATATAATATAATATATATATAAATAAAATATATATATAAAAAAAAAATATATATATACACATACATATCTACATATGTATATTCTGAATTTATAAAAGCCAGAGGAGGTCTAAATCTCATAATTAATATTTATATTATAGACTCATAACCAGTAAATAAGGAGTTTCTCTCTTTAGTTGTGGGTGTGTGGCTCTTAAAAGAGCCGTTGTTGTTGTTGTTGTCGTTGTCGTTCCGGGAGTCTACTTCTTGTTGGCCTTCTCGGCTTTCTTGGGCAGCAGGACCGCCTGGATGTTGGGCAGCACGCCGCCCTGAGCGATGGTCACTCCGCCCAGCAGCTTGTTGAGCTCCTCGTCGTTGCGGACGGCCAGCTGCAGGTGACGGGGGATGATCCTGGTCTTCTTGTTGTCGCGGGCAGCGTTCCCGGCCAGCTCCAAGATCTCAGCGGTCAGATACTCCAGCACCGCCGCCAGGTACACCGGAGCTCCGGCACCGACACGCTTGGCGTAGTTACCCTTCCTCAAGTGTCTGTGGACACGGCCGACGGGGAACTGAAGCCCGGCCCGAGAGGAGCGGCTCTTCGCCTTGGCTCGAACCTTTCCCGCTCCTTTTCCACGTCCAGACATCTTCTAGCTGCTTTCTAAGTTGAGTTACAGAGAAATATGCTGAGATGGCGCCGAAACCGGCTTTATATATCCACCAGCTGCTCTCTGATTGGTCACAGCGAGCGTATCTATCATCGACCAATCAGAAGAGAGCTACATCATGTTCCTGTATTTACCACAAGGCTTCCGCTTTATGCTGCTACTTCAAAATAAAAACGTGATGGTTAAACCGGAAATAGATTGTTATTGTTCCTTTCTCATTCTGTCAGTTGTATTTTCGTTGTTTGGTAAAAGTTAGAAGAAGTCTGTCTGATTATTAACGTTAAAGAAACACTGTACAAGGGTTAGACACTAACATGAAATAAAATGTGACAGATTAAATCGTATTTTACTGTGAAATATTCCATCTACTGTAAATAAAGTTCATATTACTACATTAGTAAAATGCAGGTATGCATTAGGGTGTCTTAATTTTTCATCAACTTAAAATCCTAAAATTGATAAACATGTTCAGATTTTTCATTATAATTCTGCAAATATATTTTACAGTATAAAACTAAAATAAAACTAAAATAAACTATACAACAAATAAAATATAAGGAAAGGAAAAGATTAATAAAAACAAAATAAAAAAACAAAACAAACAAAAAACAACTGCACTACATTATACTATATATATATATATTACATTACAGATGAGTAATTTTTATCTATTACTGTTGATATATTCACATTAGAAACATCCTTCATGAGACTGTTCAGACAAAGTGAGGAAATTCTAATTACATTTCTAAAAATATATAATTTATTTTTATATTACAAAGTCAAGAGAAAATCACATGACAACATATTAAGGGTGTGACGGCCCCTCTGTGTTTGGATCTTGTACTGTGTTTGCTTTCTCTCATCAGGGCTGCAGACCTGATGAGGCTAATCAGCAGCATGCGACACACCTGAGCCAGGTGTGCTACCTGCATATAAGCCAGAGCCTGCAGCAGTCTGTGGCTGGGTCTCGAGGTTTTTCCTAGAGAGAGACGGAAGTAATTTGCGAACGCGGTAGGATTGAAAGATTTGCTGACGGATTAGCATAAACTGTACTTTGACTGTAACATCATGTCCAATAGTTCTGATGGAAATAATGGAAATGAAATGGAATGGATGTTACCTAAATCTGTGAGGCAGAAAAGGGCTGCGAGAGAGCGGATAGCAAGAGAGAGAAGTTGGTCGGATGATAGTGAAGCTGTCAGAGGTAATAATAAAAAATCAAGAACCAGTCACAATGATAGG
>CAKAKR010033167.1:9713-29282 GCA_916700685.1 Adelosebastes latens
TTTTTATTACATACTATGATTTTTTATGGCATATTATACTATGACTTTTTTCTGACTTTTTATGACATACAGTACTATGACTTTTTATTGCATACAATACTATGACTTTGACATACTATAACCTTTTTGTGACATACTATACTGTGACTTTTTTTTACAACTTTTTATGGCAAACTATACCATGACTTTTTTTTATGACATACTATATTATGACTTTTATGGCATACTATTCTATAATTTTTTCATGACATAGTATACTATGACTTTTTGACTTTTTTTGATTGACACTGTCGGAGGGGTATTAATTTAACTATATGTTTATTATTGAGGTTGTAGTTTCCAGTGGTGTTAAACTGGACTACATTGTACTGAGAAGTGTTTTTCATGTTTTGCCCACCACTTTTGCTAATATTAAAATCAACTATAAATGCCTCTATATCTCTATAAAAACAATCGTAGAATAGAATAAAATTGGTTTAGAATTTTGTGGGAAAATAATAATAAAAATGTCAAAAGTTTACAATTACCACCTGACTTCTGACAAAGAAGGAGACCAAAGTTTTATTAGTTTATGGAGAGGTGATGCTTTCTTACCCCTCAGTGAATGTTGTATCTGAATAAAATATTGCTCTAAAGAGTAAAAAGCTACTTGCTGAGGGTATGTTTTTGACCGTCCTGCATTGTGCCCCTGCATCAGCAGACAAACGCTTTACCTCTGCTTTGACCCCGAGTTCATCACAGAGGACGTCTGTCTCTTTAGTTGTAGATTTATTATGAATGATGCAGTGGATACACTTCCTCCCTTGAGAAACTGGTTTCCCATTCAATTTGTTCTTTGGAATATTCCATCAGAGTTTAAAGGAAGGTTGGCAAGAAAGGAGTACAAATTTAAGGTACTTTATTTGAGTAATTCAGTTTTATGCTACTTTATTCTTATTCTACTCTACTACATTTGAGAGGGAATTATTGTATTTTTTACTCCACTACAATTATTTGGCATCTTAAATTACGAGCTACTTTTCAGATTAAGATTTTACATAAAAAATCATAATGTGAATATCTGTATGTTTCTGTATTGTGCTGGCTGTGAAAAACAAATCTCCCTCTGGGCCAATACATCTAAATATCTCTTTCTAATACTTCTGTACTTTTACCTAAGTAAGATTTTAAATGCAGGACTTGTAGAGGATCTGAGTACGTCTTCCACCACTGCATATAAGCTTATCTGTTGGTATATATTCTAGTTCCTATTAACATAAGAACTAAGTAATTTTGTTGTTTCTGTCATTTTAAAATAATAACATGAAATTAACACACTTAGAATCAAAACAATATGTTGCACACACCTTGTTGCCCACGTTGTCTAAGTACAGCTGGAACTTATTCTCCACGTCTCTGGACAGGTTGGTGCAGCTGTTTCTGATCTTCTCCATCTGCTCCTGCTGGCTGACGCAGGTGAGGTGAAAGGTCAGCTGGTTGGGAAACAGGTTGTTGATCTTGTTCAGGAAATCGCTTGTCACCATTTGGATCCCGTCCAAAGACTGAGCAAAGTCCTCTTTGCACTTCCTGGTTTAAAAAATAAAATCAAAACCTTTAACGTGTTTAATCTTAATAGTTTCAGTTACACACAGGGAGCAGACGGAGAAACAGGCAGTACCTGGTGTAGGTGGTGAGCTGCTCCTTCAGCATGGTGTTCTCCCTGCGCTGGGCGATAGCATCCTGGTGGTGTGTGTCTCGGTCTTTCAGGGCGTTGTCTCTGTCCTGGCTCAGGAACTGAACCATCTGGGTGAAGTTTGCCTCGATGAGGTTTATCATAGCTTTCTGTTGAGCGTTGAGGGTCTGCAAAGTCTTCATTTCACCTGAAGAGTTCAGTGGATCACAGTAAAACTTAAATATACAGTTATACTTCTAGTAACACTGACATGTTCTGTGTTTATTAATATTCTGGTACCATTTTCCAAGACACCTTTTACTAAGTGTAACTGTTAATGTTTAGAAAATAATTTAGTAACGTGTTATAGATCAGTTATTAGCCAATAATAAGAAGAGTTTTTGGGTTGCCACGATGGGAAAAAAATCTGGTGAGTCACTAATAGTGAGTCCACTGGTATAAATGTTAAAGAGATGAGTTTGAGGGTAATAAACTATCAACTAAACCATCATTTAAATACCAGCCAGAGAGATTTTCCATAACCCAAAAGTTATTGTTGTAACTGATCTATAAAGCATTAGCAAATAATTAATTAACCATTAATTAAGCCATTAATTAAAATGTATAAACCCTGTATTAAGGGTACCTTATTAGAAAGTGGTACCAATATTCTTTTTATTTCACTGTATCCAAAAACTATTTGCTTTACTTGCAACCATCTTGTCTTATCTTAACCACATAGACTTTAATTTTACTGTACATATGTACAGTATATTATAGTATATTATTATTAAGCGTCCTTGGGTTTCTTGAAAGGCGCTATATTAATCCAAGTTATTATTATTATTATTATTATTTTTCTCATACATTTATCATTGCCAGAAATTTCTGACGCAGAGGATGTTCAGCAACAGAGTATTTTTTCACAATATTAGAGCATTAGACTAAATTTCCCAAAAAGTATACAGTATAGTATAGTACAGTACTGGAGTGCATACCGCTGGTAGTGACCACAGGAGGGGGCTGGATGGGAGGAGTGGGACGACGTGTCATCATGCTAAGTGTTACTGCACTCATTCTCTCACAGTTAGCCTATAAATGGAAAAAAAATATAAATTTATTTACAGGATGATTCATTATTTGTGGGTTTTATTTTATTAACATGGTGACCAATAGTGGTGGAACGTAAGTCAGTATATTTACTCAATCACTGTACAAATCTGAGGTACTTGTACTTTATTTTCATTTTTTACTCTATTACAATTATCTAACCGCTTTAGTTACTAGTTACCTTACAAATGAAGGCTTTACATACAAAACATATGAAGAGCTTATAAAGTATGATGCTTTGTTACAGATTAAACTATCCAACAGTTTATACAATTAGAGCTGAAACGATTAGTTGATTAATCGATAAGCCGAATGACAGAAAATCAATCGAGTAACTATTTTTAATTTTTCACGAAATAATGCCAAACTTTTCATGGTTCCAGCGTCTCTATTGTAAGTGTTTGCTGCTTTTTTCCTTGTAATTATAATAATAAATTATGTTTTTTGTTTGTCTTATAGTTGGAAAAAACAAGCAGTGGTGAAGGTAATTCTGATTTCCATTTCAAGTTTTACAAGCCAAACATTCAATCAATAGATTACTGAGAAAATAATCTGAAGATGAATCAATAATAAAAATAATCATTACTTGCACCTGAACCAACTAAATAATAATAATCTAAAAATATAACACTGTATGTAATAGTATAACCGTCACATTTTGCATTGAGTACTTTTACTTTTGATACTTTAAGTACATTTTCCTGATTATACTTAAATACTTTTTTTTTTTTGTACTTTCATTTGAGTATTTTTACAGTGTGGTATTAGTACTTTAACTTAAGTAAAGGATCTGAATACTTCTTCCACCACTGGTCACCAATAGGAAAATTAGAACAACTTACTTTACTAACTTACTTTTAACCGTCATTTGTTCTTGTTGTAGAGATTTTTTGTGTTAAAAATGACTTAACAGCTGCATGAAAACACCTGCTTCTCTTAGCATAACATCAATCAAGTCATCTACTTACCAATTTAGTTTTGAGTGTATGTTCTGTGTTGTTGGCATCAGTCTTCAGCTTCGCCAGCTCCGTCTCCAGAGCAGCTTTCTCAGCTGTGCGAGCTCCCAGCTGAGTTCCCAGTTCGCCTTTTTCCTTTCTCAGCTGGATGTTGTTCTCACTCAGCCTGTTGAAGTTCAGCTCCAGCTCCTTCAGAACAACAAATCAGATCAGCATCATCATCATCATCACAGCTCTGAACATATTATATACATACATAACATGTGTCAGAACTATAAGTGAGTTTCATCAAAAGCTGTTGCAGAAATAATCCCATCTGATTCTTAAAGCCTCATTAAGTCTCTCAATGGTCCCCTTCTACTAAAAATGTGTTTTGCTTATTGTTACTTCACTTGGAAGTAAAGTAAAGTTCTTATTTGTTTGGTTTTTATTGCTATAATCCTATGTATTTATATGGTTCTTATTGTAACTTGTACCTCCAACTGCCCCATGCCTTTAATATGTTTCCTTTGACTTAACTAATTATTGGTTGTCTGTTGTATGTATGGATGTATGGACTGGGAATGCTACAAATGAATTGCCCCCTTGGTGATAAATAAAGTTGTCTAAACTGAACTGAACTGAGAAACTATATCAGACACAAATTATTATTATTATTATTATTATTATTATTATTATTATTATACAGCCAAGTATTTTTATGTCTTAAAGCATGTTTCAAGGGTGACCTTTAATATCTGACAAAATAAACAATTATTATACAAGAAGATATCACTGACCTCGACCCTCTTCTCCTCTGCAGACTTCTCTGGCTGTCCATAGACGAGGAAGAGCACCAGGCTGACGATGATCAGAGACTGGATCAGAGAGGAGAAAAAGAAGAGGATCCTCATGTAGTAGCCACAGCTCTTCCCTTTGGGCTTGTGCAGGGGCTCCCTGGCCTCCAGGCCAAACTTGGTCCGGGAGTAGCTGGAGCTGTACATGACTGCTGGAGGTGAAATGGTGGCAGCTGGTTTTGGAAGATCTAAACAGGAATTATTTTCTACAAGGTTTCCGTTCAGATGTGGTCTTCTCTCCAGAGCAGGTGACCTCAAGCCTCAAGGTGAACTCTGTGGAGCAGAAGTGGAAGAAAAACCAGCGGTGAGATGTTTGTTTCTCTGCCGTCTACAGCTCTGCCACACTGTCAGAAACATACAGGCAGAAATGGCACGTATGGATGGATGTAAACAATGACCCCTAGGTGTGTAAAGGGGCCATGTTTATAAATGCTGCTGGAGGCACACTTCCAGTCCATCCTGGCCCTCCCCTCTCCTCTCCTCCCTCATCGACCTCTGTCACAGTTAACAGCCTCCAGCTGCACCACTGCACAAATTCTCACTAATTTTCCTGTGGGTTGGGACAAAAGGAGATTAATGTGGCAGGAAGATTAAATAACACATGTTTTAAGACATATAAAATACTTTTCTTCTGTAATCTTAAAATTACATCTACTCATTTAAAAATCCTGAATCTATGAATATGCAAGTATTTTTTCTTTCAGAAGTTTAACTAGTGGACAAAAGGTGTCTTCTACTGACCTTAAAAGTTCATTCTCAGTGTATGTGCATTAGCGGTGGGTGGATCATTCCCCAAAATACCAACACAAAGTCTTGTTTTGAGTATCAATACCTGGATCGATACCAAAAGAAATGGATCCGTCATCTTCTGGGCTCATGAATACTTGCTGCAAAACTTGCTGCAATACTTGCTTATTATGCTTATGCTCATTATTTCAGAGAATTCACTCAATAAACATTTATTTATCAATAAAAATGGTCTTGTGTTTTAACTTAATGGATATAATCTTGTTTTTTCAAGTCTGTCTTAAAACAATAGTCAGGTGCCCGTATGTTTTTTCCTCTTCTTATGTATGTATATGTCTACACTGAAACAGGTTTGGCTTGCTGTAATCATTCCTCCTGCTCATATCGGCCATTAAGAAATCCCTTCTTAATGCACTTCCAGTGTTAAGTGATGGAAATTAATTCAAAACTTCATATAAAGCTAATCTGAGGCTTCAGCAGCTGACTTAGTCAAATCAAGTTATTGTCCTTTTAGAAGGAAATTTCCTCTTTGTGTTTCCGCAGACAGTTTTTCTGCTGAACTGTTGTGGAGGGATAGTAGCAAGAGTGTCACACTAAAGACAATAACTTTGGGAACTAGTTAATGCCTTCAGCTAAACTTTAGAAGTACACGTGGTGAAGACTAGCTTTTGTCTCTTACAACTTAAATTGAAATCAAGTTAAGAAGGATCTCTTTACAACCAGTATGGAAAGGGGAGGATGATTACAGCAATAAAAACTCTGTCAATGCACATCTGGACATGTGACTGTTGTATTAAGATAGACTTGAAAAAATATGAATCTATATTTTAATGTGCTGCACACGACACATGAAAACAATCAATACAGTATGACCAAATGGTGAACAGATTGACAGACGTATACTCCACTACATTCCAAAATGTGACTTGTCACCTTATCAGCCAAATATGCTTTTGCATATTGAATTATTATAACTTATGCATTAAAGCGGCAGTAGGCAGAATATTTTTGGCATCATTGGGCAAAAAATTCCATGATAAACTTTCAGCATATTGTAATTCAAGTGTTCTGAGAGAGCGTTCCTATTGGCTGTACATTCAACGGAGGCAGCTGTCAATCACTCGCAAACTCCGATCAAACGGTCAAACTACGCAGCGCTGATCAAATATGAATCAATATTATGTTACTGTAAAATGTCTATTTCTCTCCTCAAATGTTTTCAGAAACATCTTGTAGTGTACTGTTTAGCTGTAAAATGAGAAAGATGTTTCTGAAAACATTTGAGGAGAGAAATAGGCATTACAGTAACAGAATATTGATTCATATTTGATCAGCGCTGCCTAGTTTGACCGTTTGATCAGAGTTCTTGAGTGATTGACAGCTGCTCAGAGACGGCAGGCTCCAGCTCGGCTCTGATTGGTTATTTTCCTCCGTCTGTGAAATCTTGCAGATGCCATTAGGAGCAACGGAAGACACCAGAGGACACCGAGGCACATGATTTTTTTCAGATTACCTATCACATGCACAACTGTCAGGATATAGTGACCATTTTATAAAAATAACTTTTTTTAATCAAATTTGCTCCAATTCTACCCACTGCAGCTTTAACATGCAAGTAGGATTTTAATGTTGAAGTTGATCAAGATAGAATTTATTTGAACTACTTTATAACAGGGCTGGGCGAGATGTAAAAAATCAACATCACGACGTTTTTGACCAAATAGCTCGATATCGTTATTGAGACGATATTGTGGGGTTGACTATTGGTGCTTTTACAAAATATTTTCAAAATGAGATTTTTGAGAAATAATCATCAGTAATGTGGATATAATGAATAAGTGGGTAAAGGCAAATAATAGAACAGCTACAACAGTCAACTTCAATAAATTATATCCCTTTACTGTAATGCAGCCTTTAAACCAGGAAAAGACAACACTTATGCCATATTACGATTTCCAAAATCTAAGACAATATCTAGTCCCAGACCACAATATCAATATAATATTTATCTCCCTGCCGGCTGCCTGCAACCACCTTTGCTTTGCTTAGTTTCTGTTGGACTTTTTACTTCACAACACCTCACACTACATTATTAAAGCACACCCACATTGACACTACTGATTTCACTGACTAACACACTCCATAACTACATTTAATTCTTAATTCATATTATTTGTTATAATAAATAGTTTATATTATTTGGCATTTTGTGTCCTGCTTTTGTCATGGCCCACGGGCCGGGTTATGACAATACTCCCCGGCCCTGCTTTATACTAGCATACTTTTGGGCAAGGCTGGATTACCAGCCTGCAAAAACTTTTTAAAAAGAGGCAATAGGTGCCCCAAAACAATTATTTTTTGCCCCTGGAGCCCCCTTACAGATTGATCCAGGCAGGCTGTTTTTCAGGTATTTTAGCGTAGTTACTATAGGTGTCAGATAATTATAGTTGAGTAAAATGTACAATATTACCCAGTGAAATGTAGTGGAGTAGAAGTGTAAAATGAGTAATTTTCCATCACTGTCTGTACGTGATATAAAAGAAACCAGGAAATATCACCCATCAGTGCCACATTTAAATATAGCGACTACAGATTTTCTAATCATATTCCCCTGGTGGTGGATGAACAATGTAAGCCATGTGAGGAGTAAAAGCAGAAAATACCAAACAAAACAAAAAGAATTCCACCATATCCTGTCCCAAGCAAGCACGGAAAGGAGTCATGGCAGTGGAGGAGTGAATGAAAACAATAGGGACCTGTCATTCTTCAGGGATGAGGGAATAACAAATTCTCCCTGCAGCACAGACACACTGGATCCCCCCCGCGCCGTTATCTGCGCTGATGACGTGAGGAACAGCCGGCTCTTCTGGAGAAGTGTGTGAAAGGGGAAAGGTCCTCCGAGCCCGGGGTTTTCCTGCTCCCCATTGTCTGCCTGACAACCTGTCTCACCGGAAAATAAAGTAATTTATGAAGGCGTGTTAGAGTGACAGAAAATGAGTGACTATCAGGAGTCGGGAAAGACATCAGATCAACTTCTGAACAAAAACAGGAAACCAAACGGTTGAAGACTGAGATAAAAACACCTCATAAGATAACGGACCAGACACAATTAGGGTGACACAGGAAAATATATCTTTAGCATTGAAGTAATATGGATACCATAGGTGGATAACAGATAAGGTTTTCAACAGAAGCTGCGATAACACAGAGACAGAGACACAGACACAGAGAGAGACAGAGAGAGAGACAGAGAGAGAGAGAGAGAGAGAGAGAGAGAGAGAGAGGGATGGAAGGATGGATGGATGGATAGAAGATGGATAGATAGATAGATAGATAGATAGGACCACAGCAGCTTTCTGACAAGGCCTTTGAATTCAGATCTCTAGAGGGACTTTGCTGCCATCTCCTGACAAAAACGTAGAAAGCACATATGAAAATGAAAAATATTTTTCAACATGCCTTTCTTTTAATATCCACAAACGACTTCAAAAAGCTCATCTGTACAATGTGTTTCAAGTGCAGCTAGACTGGCAGTAAGAGGGTCTTTTTTTCAAAATCAATCCATCAATGCCACATTGAGATAGTTGTCAAAAGAGGGGCCGCTTCTACGTTACTGTACATTCCTTCATCGTCGAGTGACAAATGAACTAAAGATTAAAAAACAAACCCCTTATAAAATAGAATACATTAAAACAGGCAACAAAAGGTGGAAATAACCAACTAAAAGGGAAGGCATAACAGAAGTTATGACTCTGTGATACAGTACGTCATATTACAGTTTGTCTCAAGCTATCAAAAGAGGCTCGCACTGATTTCACCCTTTAAGACTTAAAGACAGATCAGTGGTCTAAGATTTGAAAGAAAAATCAAACACTAAAGGATTGAGTTTAACAAAATCTGATGCTTTAACCATCTTCCTTTCTTTATCTTCTCCTTCTACTTGTGTCCTGCTCCTGAACTCGCTGACATCCACATCATCCCCAGGACACCTCCAGCAGTTTTACGGCTAACGATCGTCATTTTATTACTTCCGCAGCTTAAAACAATCAATGACTCATTCGTTCTTCTATGGAAACACAATGACTGAGTTAACAGTAACCTGCTGAGACACTCGTTTCTTTAGAACTACGCCTGGTTTTCACAAATATTCTTACAAATAAAGCAGTTAATGGAAAAAAAAAACAACCCTCAGTAATAAGGCTTACTTGGAAACCCCCTGCACCTTTCTGATAAACTACAGTGTGTGAATTTCACAGAGCAACAGGGCTTCATGAGTGTGCCCTGTTTCACACCGTTGCCTCAATGTCCTGGGGGTCTTCCCCCTCAAGCAGGCTGTAAGACGCGTGGCTCTGGAAAGGTCTTTGTAAAGGGTGAGCCAGAAGTTTGGCCATGCAGTTATGCAGCTCGATGGCGGGTCCACTCAGGGAAACCTCGAAGCGATAGCACATGCCCTTTGAGTCCAGGTTGCAGAAAGAGGTGTAGTTGTCCTGGAGAAAGAAAACATACCACATAGCCAGGGGTTAAATTGAACAGAGATGCCCCACATAACAAATCACAATTTAACCCCTCCTCATAGTTGAAATGCAGCACCAGGGATATATGCAGATTAAATCGTTGTGTTAAATCTGTTCTATTAAATGGGTTTTCACAACATCCCTCCACACTCTTCAGACATAGTAAGATGGACAGAAGTACTTAAATTAAATCACAGCAAATACAGGAAGGGACGGAGCCGCCCCCTGAGGCTTCACGGTGGGAATTTTTAAACTTCATGATCTACTTTGTGTTCCCCCTGATCCATAAGAAGTGTATTAAACTATGTTTGATTTTCCCTGAGATATACGAGTATCGCGATATTAGGTTTTTCGATACTGTATCGATTCTCCAAAACGCTGAATCGATTTTTAATTAATCTCTTAAAAATCCAACGGCCTGCTGGCGGATCCGGCTGCTATTCTGTTTTTCAAAGGTTGTAGCGGGCTCAGTTTTAAAGCTAGAGTGAAGGTAGTGGTATCATATGAAATTAGAAAACCTAAAGGAACCCACTGGTACAATCTGACTTCTTTTTGCACCCAGAGGAGTCGCCCCCTGCTAGTTATTAGAAAGAATACAAGTTTAAGGCACTTCCACATTGGCTTCATTTCTCAGACCCAGAGGTTGTCGCCTGATCAGGGGGAATGCAAATCGTATATTGTGTGGTAACAGGAAATATTGCAAGGGAATGCAAAAGTATTTCAGAAAACAAAATCCCACTGTGACCTTTCAGGGGCTCCGTAGGAAGGTTTCTCAAACAGTCCAGACACAGGTTAGTCTTGATACAGTACCAGATGTGCAACTGAAGTTTTTCTGTGCTACTGAAATACACTTAATGATACACCACAGCAAACAAACTTGAGCCAAACTACAGCATACATCCTGGTACACAATCAAAACGGATCATTGTGTTTTCATCAGCTGGTCCACTCACCCTCCAGCTGGTCTCGTCCCCCTGCTCCTCCACCCCGTTGTGCAGGTAGACCACATCAAAGAAAAAATATGGAGACTGCAGCATTTTCTGTGGCAGAACACAAGAACAAGCAACACCTTCACTTCAATGTATAGTTAATGTCAGGAGGGAGGGAAATCAAATTCAGACTACAAAGAAACAAATGTACCAACTCAAGTACAGCCTGGAAGAGGGATAACGCAGCGGTTGTCCTACTTACACTAACAGCCTCTGAAGGGTTGAACTGAAGCTGTCCTGCATGGCGGCTGTAGATGAGCACAGTCCGCACCACATACGGAGGAGGGACGGTCTGAACATTGTCCATCGACGGCAGTTCAATCTTCTGACGACTACGATGACAACAGAAGAAGAGATGACCTTCAGTAAACACTTCTATGTAGCGTTTAATGTATTTTAAGAGACTACGGCTGCAACTTAAGAGTATTTTCATTGTCAATTAATCTGTTGAGTATTTTCTTGATTAATCGATTATTTGTTTGGTCTATAAAATGTCAGAAAATGGCGAAAAATGTTGATCAGTGTTTTCCAAAACCCAAGATGACGTCCTCAAATGTCTTGTTTTGTCCACAACTCAAAGATATTCAGTTTACTGTCATAGCGGAGTAAAGAAACCAGAAAATATTCACATTAAAAAGCTGGAATCAGAGAATTTTTTCTTTTTTTTTCTTAAAAAAAATACACAAACTGATTAATTATCAAAATAGTTTGCGATTAATTTAAAAGTTGATAAGAAATCGATTAATCAATTAATCAATTAATCGTTGCAGCTCTATAAGAGGCCAAAAAGGTTTAGAGTCAGAGAGTACTTACATTACATTAAGAAGATCTTCAAGGTCTACAGATGACGGTTAAGGGTAAAACTAGAATTTATTTAATGTCTTATGTATCACTTCATAGTTGGAAATTTATTTTCATCTTTTAAGAGTCAGTTTTGAATGAAAGGATACTGAAGGTCTCGCACACATTGGTCTCAAGGTCATACAGACAGCTGCACAGCTCCCTGGGGTCAGAGGTGAAGCCTGACAACTACAGAAATAATGAGAAGAGGAAAAAGAAGACAATATTCAAAAACATGTTGCACTGATACATTACATAAAGATACAGATTAAAACAATCATGTACTCACCCACAGAGCATCATCATTGACTACTACCAAGGCAAACTCATGGCGTTTGTCAATCTTGTGTTTAGTTCTGACAAACATCTCAATCATCTTCTGGGATATGTTCAGGGCATTCGTTTTAGACCTAAATGGAAAGGCAGTTAAATTAGGCAGTGATGACAAATGAAATACGAACACTAAGGAATAAGGGTTTACTTTGCTGTAACTTACCCGTTAAAAGACTCCAACTTCGGCAAAGACATCTCCTCGGAAAGGTCTAAGCAGATGATCTGCAATGAGGAACACCAGATAGAATAAGCCATAAGGTGAAAGTAAGATTTAATTTTCATGTTAAGAGCTGTAATGTGGGCCTACCACTTTCTCTGGACAGTTGACACGGGGAACTCTGAGCTGGTACTCTGCTGGTGGAGGGATGGGGGTTGTCAATGCGGGCTGCTGCAGTGTGGGCTTCGGCCTCTCTTTGGCTGCAACAACAGCGGTGGATATTGGCACCGTGGCACTGGCTGCAGCCGCTGCTGCTGCAGCTGCAACAGGAGCTACGGTCTGAGCTGCAGCTGCTGAGACGGTTGTGGTGGTGGAGCTGGGAGGACTGTCGCTGGTTGAAGCCTCGCCCTCGCCCTCAACACGACTTCCCACAGCGGGCTGAGGTATGTTGGGGTTACTGTTTCCTCCGAGGCTGCCCGTGCTGCTGCGACGGTCCTCAGCACCTTCAGGGTTGGAGCGTGTCCGAGGCCGCAGCTCCACCAGATGCTCCTCTCCATCTGCTGGGCCCGGCTCTGGCGTCTCCATGGATACACAGGTTACTAAGGAAGTGGAGATGATGAGTGTGGATGTTAGTTTAGACATGAAGAGAAACTATTATTACATTTGTAGCCAGAATTCCCCTTACATTTACCTGTGGTTGACATCCACTGGTATTAAAATGTCAATACAATACAAATTCACCAAGTGGTCTTTATACCTGCCTCTCTAAAAATACCAGCAACAATTGCAAGTACAAAAAAACTGTCTATAAATCCAAAAACAATCAAGACGAGAGCTGCTTTAAAAGTTCAACACAGATTGTACAATGGCCCAAAACAGAGCTGCAAGACTAATCTTACACTACCCCATGAGAACGAACACAGACAGACATCCTCATTCAAATACCATATAAGAATACATTACTGAAGCAGCTGATTGATAGTCCAGTGTTGGTCTCATGTATGTTTTTTCTTTTGTTCCTTTTCCCTGATGATGGGCCTGGAGGCTAAATGGTTGTGGAAGATGTGTATGAATGTGAAATTCATATATGTTTGTAACACAAATATGATGTTGTATATAGTATGTATGTGATAAATGTAATGTACTTGATTTCAGACCCCAGGAAGATTAGCTGGTGCCATTGGTATCAGCTAATGGGGATCCTTTTTAAATAAATAAATACAATGTCCACTAGAAGGTTGCATGAATCCCAGAATTACCCCCCACTTTCTATATCAACTTTAAGATGGTATTTCTACTTTCAACCCAAATCATGCCAGTAACTAACTACACAATAAAGCTGCGATTCTGTCCTATGAAGGAAAAGTGCAGTGTGAAGACAAACACTGGGGCGTTTTAGCTCAACAGGATGGATAGAGTACTTAGAAATGCATCAAATTATGCGTCCAGAAAGCCCCACAGTGAGTCCATGCAGCTCAACAACAACAACACAGGTGATGTTTGATTACAGCAGTAGCTGTTAGCATTAGCTTCAACACTAATTAGAGACTTATTAAATGTTTTATGTTAACATGTTTAGGAAGACTTACGTGATAAGTAACTGCGAAACTTCTAGGATTCAAATAAAGAGAAACTCATTGATAAAACTGCGAAATATGTCAACGACGAGCTAACATCATGACGTTTGTTTGGATCGGACAACTTCCTGACCGGAAATTATCAAAACCGGAACTGCCGGAAGGGTCGTTGCATTATGGGTAATGGAGTTTCTTTTTCTTCTTTAAGGTTTATTGGCGGTTGGCAAACAACGATTTGGTGCATTACCGCCACCATCTGGTCTGGAGTGTGGATCATTCTGGCTAATAATTACTATATCCCAAAAAAATAAATAAAAGAAAAATAACATAAAAAGAAAAAAGAAAAAAGAAAAAGAAAACAAACAACCTCATATTTTTCCAATCATATTAATTTGTCTAAGCTACTAGAATAATGTTCTATAACACTCATTTAGTGAGTTCTTTTGTAGAATATCTATTAAATCAAAGTGTACTTTAATCTCTTTGAGGCCTTGAATCAAATCTTTCCTCCTCATATCTCTCACAATGCAATATGTCATGCTCCACCGTTTCCTCTTGTCCACAGTAATTACATCTACCTGTGTCATGTTTACCTATTTTAAATAGTGTGCTGTTTAGTCCAGTGTGTCCAAATCTAAGTCTTGATATGATTGTCTCATCTCTCCTGTTCCTTCCCACACACCTCATTTCTCCCACTTTCCTTTGAACTCTGTAAAACCACCGTCCTTTCCTCTCTTCCTCCCATTGCTTCTGCCACCTTTCCCTCAGTCTCTGTTTGGGTAATGGAGTTTAATGAGGAGGATACATTTTCTGCTTTTTTTCCTTCCTCTTTTCCTTGAGGTGGATTGTGCTGGTAATTATATTACCTACAACTAAAGGATTAAATATAAAAAATAAAGTCATCCATGAATGCTATTTTGTTAATCCGTTCTATAAGAACGCTATGTCTTTATGCTGTAAATATGTATTGCTTTCTGTCCCTTACAAAAAAGAAGTATACTATTACTACAGGATATGGGATCCATGGATCACTTATATAGAATCTTCTTAACCTGTCTAGGGTATTTACTTAATTATTAATTATTATTTTCTACGTGCTGTTTTCTTTTTTCTTTTTCTCTACATTTAATTAATTAATTAATTAATTTATTTAAGGTTTCTATCTTACCACCATGAACTATACTACTGTAGTACTTTTTATTTTTAATTCTAACTAACTAATTAAATTATTTATTTATGTTATTTTTTCGGTAACTTCACCTATAGTGGTGTGAAGAAGGCTGGTCCTGTCTCTGTGTGGGAGTGGGAGGCGATGTGTATGTGTGTATTTATGTATATACATATTAAATGTTAAATGTAAGATATACATTTTGTTTTGTATTACGGCGCCGGTGTTATGTTTTGTTATGTTTGTTATGCTATGTTTGGAAAAAAAGGAATAATAAAAAGAATTTTCCCAAAAAAAAAAAAAAGAATTGTACTTCAAGTTTATTTTATGATGGAAACTTATATAGTTCAAGTATAATCCCAAGTATACTTTATGTAATAAATATACTAATATCAGTGAACTAGTAGTATACTTGTAAGTGTACTACTTCAATACATCTTGGGACTAAATTAGCCCACTTTAAATGTAAGAGTAGTAAACTTTGAGTACACAACTAGTTTACATCCAAGATGTATTTTGTACTGCAACTATAATATGAACTATACTATACTATACAGGTATACTGTTAGTTTACTAGTTATATACTTGTAGCCCAAAGTACAATTTAAAGAATACTCTCAGTAAACTACTAGTTTAGTAGTTTTTACTGCAAGTATACTTATACGTTTTATTTAAGTTAACTTATAGTACTCTTCAGTATACTTTTCAGTATAAGCCAAGTATACTTGGACTTTTCTGTACTTGCCAAGTACACTTAGATTTTTCTGTATACTTGTCGGTATAAGCTAAGTATACTTTAGTAAGATTATGTTAAGTTCATCTCTGATAAGTACATAAAAAGTAATCTGAAAGCATACTCTCTTATTTTAAGTTTTAATAATAGCATACTTGAATAAACTTCTTTTTTGTAAGGGGTAACATCTTCCACTGCATAATGTAGTCTGCATTACTTGATATACAAAGACTCACCATGCTAAAGTGGGAACTGGTGTTGAATATATGATCTTGTATAATTCATGTTTGGTTAAATGCTTTCAGTGTATGTATATTAATACAGTAGAAACGGTCTTTGCAGTAAACAGAGATAAACACAATTTAACACGTTTCTTAAGTCAGTGTCACGGTCCAAACTGACCAAACTTCATGCATTTTTCTAATTACACAACATCATAGTACATACTTCTATCGATATTTGCAGAGCAGCTACAGTATCAAGAGTTTACTCATATAGTGGACTATAGAAAAGGCATGGAAGCTAAATGTGGACAAAACAGGAAAGGACACACAGTCACAGGGAATGGGTGGGGATGACTTTCTGAGTGTTTTCCACTTACTTCACTCATCACGCTAAACACTGTTGGGCAGACATGCAGAGAGCAGACCGCAGCAGTGACTGACTAACTATTGGAAAATATAACAACACAAAAACAGCAGGACTGAAGAAAACATTTTCTCATTTTGTTAATGCTTAATTGTAGGCAGTGGAGAGACCAAACAGGAACTAAATCACTGCGGCAGACATCAGGATCAAGAAGTATGGAGGTATGTTATGATGAAAGTGAAAATATGTCACTTATCATACTGCGTGTTGTATGACTTGGAGCGTTATATGTTTACTGGGTAAAATTGACATAAGAATGTGGAGTACTTCAAACTTGTCATCTGTGAAATGGCTTGCTAAGATGACGCACTTTGTCCTTAAACAAGATCTACAAGCTGAATGATTATACAGAATTACAGCAGCTCATGAAACCTGATTTGTGAATTATAAGCAGAATGTTTAATGTTTATATGAGTGATATCCTTCCCACATGCCACGTTCAAATGCTCTGGTGAATTTGAGACTCTAAGTTGCCAAAAAAAAATGTAAATGTGAGTGTTTAGCTGGTGACCTATCCAGGGTGTTTCTTTGCTTTTTGCCCAGTGCGTGCTTGAATACCCTTCCTGTGACTCTAAATAGGAAGAGGTGGGTATAGTGGATGTATCGCTGGCTGGATAAGGAATTTAAAGTATGTCGCCAACTATCGCCTGCACAATATATAAAGATAGGCATTGCAAATTGTATAATTTCGGCATATTTAAAGGTATTATATCTTTATAGAGAAACTATTTGATCTAATTTAATTAAGCTTACATTCTTTGTGCACAACAAAAGATGTTTTGGTCCACAAATATTTGCTAGACAGGAAGTTGGATCTCAGGATGTTTTAGTTTCCCCCTTTTCCGCTGCTCAAAACAATAGCCACTCAACAGTGCAGCAATAAAGTCTGGTTCAAGAGCAGGACACATTATTTTGCTAAGTTTAATTATGAGCCACTCTTCAATGGAAGATTGTTAATAACAGGCAGCAAGAACATACACATTATGTGTATTATATTGGTAAACAAGTAGAACAGAAGGGGGAAAAAGAAGAAATTTGTCAGTAAAAGCTAAAATAATGATTCAGATAAAGTAAATAAATCTAACATTCCAAATACAACTTGATGTGTCTGCAGGATTCCTGTTTGGTCCGGTGTGACAGCCTGGACACTGGGTCAGGGTGTGACAGGGAGGTGATGACCCCCATCGACCATATGACCCTTGACCCTGAGGGCTCTGACCCCACGGCCAACGTGGAGCCTTCACCAGCAGAACTGGCTCAGTGTGAGGCTGAAGTGGGCACGCTGCTCAGCATCATTGCTGAACTGAACAAAAAGATGGGGTCATTAAAGGCACCAAGGTAACGTCAGTGAAGAGGGTAATTAGATAGGAAACTGTGGCACTGATACGAGCCATAAAATTGATCTGAATTAATAGATTTTGGTTCCCTTAAAATAAATATTTTGGTGGACCTGTGTGTTGTTTGTTCTTACACATTTTATCATCAATAATCAAATGTAAAAACAGTAGTATTTATGAGCAAAAGTGTTAATGCTGCTGGTGTTCTGCAGTGAACCAGACCTGAGACCACCAGGACCATCCAGGCCTCTGGTTCCAGACCTCCTGTCCCACAGGCTGACCAGAAGCAGCCCAGAGAGGAACACTGCTGCCACATCCAAACCTCCACTGACTGACCGAGGTTGGCACCGACACAACTAACATAACTTTGTTTTTAATCGGTAGAACAAATCTTTTGGATGTTTTGAACCTGTACTGCATGTAGCTGATCTTTCCTCCAACCAGGTCGGGCAATAACTTGTGTCCAAAAGAACAACCGATGTATTATTTAAATTTTAAATAGTTACAATGTAGTACACCGTAAGCTAAAAAAAAGAAAGAAAGAAACTATTCTTTTATTTCTAGTCTGGAAGGATATAAAACTTTACTAATACTAATACACTGTACAGAGAAAGTTTTTCCAATTATTTGAGAAGTCTCAGTAGCTTTTTTGTTTGTTGCTATCTTAGAAACAGAGTCAAAGAGATATTGTAGTTCAACACAAAACTGACGGATATTAGGAGTGATCTGAAGAACTCTAAACTCATGGATTTGATATTTGCCAACAAGACAAATAAGCTTGAGAGCATTGTTCACAGATTGGGAGCCTATATTACAATCCAGAAACAACAACACCAACCATGTCTTATAATACTGGTGTCAAGCTATTAAAACTTAGATAAAACAATAAAGCAACTTCAATCCAGAACTATTGAAGAGTAAGTACGCTCATAGAATAAGAAATGGATTAAATTTCTGTTTTACAGAAAGAACATACTGGAGAAATATCTGCCTTAAATGTATGTAATAATTTATTACACTGGGAGTATCTATGCAATATTTTCATGTGAACTTCTTTTATTTTAATTGGAATGAGGACTTTATTAGGGTCTGACCAAACTTCCTCTGCTAAGATTTCTGGAAAAGATAGTTTCCATGAAAAAGTAGATTTGGAAAAAAACAAAAAAACTCTGAACTGAGGTCAGTATTTTTCTGATATGCTGATTGTTATGATCAGATAGGTCTTGGTCTCCCATCAATTAAGAGCTTGAAAATTTCTCCGCTCAATGGGCCATATAACAATGCCCTTTTGATGAGAAACAGTAACTTTGGTGATATACTCTTTATAACATTGTTTATATTCCTTGAGAAATATTCATACCCTTATAAGTCTTCATATCCATAGAAGTTACCTCTATCAGTAAGTACATCTAATACAAAGATTACACCCTTATCAATCCATTCTTTTAGACTTTTCCTTTTTCTGCCGCTCACTTTTTCCAACATGATTAACTGCACCTCTACTTTTCCTCCACTAGGAAGCGGTGGTGTGGTGTGGACTAAACTCCAGCAGGTTTTATCATCAGTGGAGGACTCCATCAGCTGTAAAAGGTCCTGGGCCGCCCCCATCACAGCTTCTGACCAAGACAAGCACCGAGAGCATCTGAGAGCAGCCCAGGAGAGCTGGATTAAGGCCACTCAGGTATTAACACTGTAATAAACTCTCATGAATCCTTGACTTATTTGAATTGTTGTTATTAAAGCTGCACATTCCAACAAAAACTAAAAAGATTACTGACAATATTTGCAAAACCAGCTTTCGCTAATCTCTAATTTAAAATACTATTAATTCCAAATGTGCTGTAAAGAGGTCAATCATTGCCGTGTCTGTCTGAATTTGACCAATTTAGGAGAAAAACATGTCATTGTGCAGGCTATCTTTAGACTCCCAACGGCCTCTTTAGTAATTTTGGCTCACCGGTTACAGATAGTGG
>CAKAKR010033167.1:29302-47753 GCA_916700685.1 Adelosebastes latens
ATTACGAGTGATCTGAAGAACTCTAAACTCATGGATGTGATATTTGCCAACAAGACAAATAAGTTTGAGAGCATTGTTCACAGATTGTGAGCCTTTATTACAATCCAGAAACAACAACACCAATCATGTCTTATAATATTGGTGTCAATCTATTAAAACTTAGGTAAAACAATAAAGCAACTTCAGTCCAGAACTATTGAAGAATAAGTACGCTCATAGAATAAGAAATGGATTAAATTTCTGTTTTTCACAGTTTCCATGAAAAAGTAGATTTGGAAAAAAACAAAAAAACTCTGAACTGAGGTCAGTATTTTTCTGATATGCTGATTATTATGATCAGATAGATCTTGGACTCCCATCAATTAAGAGCTTTGAAATTACTCCGCTCAATGGGCCATATAACAATGCCCTTTTGATGAGAAACAGTAACTTTGGTGTTATACTCTTTATAACATTGTATATATTCTTTGAGAACTATTCATACCCTTATAAGTCTTCATTCCCATAGACGTTACCTCTATCAGTAAGTACATCTAAAACAAAGATTACACCCTTATCAATCCATTCGTTTAGACTTTTTTTTTCTGCCTCTCATTCTTTCCAACATGATTAACTGCACCTCTACTTTTCCTCCACTAGGAAGCGGTGGTGTGGTGTGGACTAAACTCCAGCAGGTTTTATCATCAGTGGAGGACTCCATCAGCTGTAAAAGGTCCTGGGCCGCCCCCATCACAGCTTCTGACCAAGACAAGCACCGAGAGCATCTGAGAGCAGCCCAGGAGAGCTGGATTAAGGCCACTCAGGTATTAACACTGTAATAAACTCTCATGAATCCTTGACTTATTTGAATTGTTGTTATTAAAGCTGCACATTCCAACAAAAACTAAAAAGATTACTGACAATATTTGCAAAACCAGCTTTCGCTAATCTCTAATTTAAAATACTATTAATTCCAAATGTGCTGTAAAGAGGTCAATCATTGCCGTGTCTGTCTGAATTTGACCAATTTAGGAGAAAAACATGTCATTGTGCAGGCTATCTTTAGACTCCCAACGGCCTCTTTAGTAATTTTGGCTCACCGGTTACAGATAGTGGAGGAGATGGAAACAGAGTTTGGGATTTCCTGCCCATCAGGCCTGCCAAAGGACCTGTATCAGGAGGACATCCTGGACCTGGAGAAGCGAGACTTTGCTCTCAGAAGCACCTTGCAGAGTCACCAGGAGGAGCTGGAGAGAGCACAGAGCACCTTCAGCCTGATGGAAGAGGAGAAGAACAAGGTAGAGGAGAAGGTTTTGTTTATGATGGGAGTAAGGCAAAATATAAAAATGCTAGAATCAATTTAAGAAGTGTGAGTACATAAATACTATACACATTTGGTAATTCATCACAATTCATGAGTTCAAAAAAGAAATGTAGCTGCCCTTCTTCTCTGGTCTTTCAGCTGGTTGGTCTCCATAAAGCCTGGAGGTCAGGCAGTCGCTCTCCTTCCTACCGGCCCACTTCAGGCGCTCTCAGTCCAGACTGGGCCTCTCCTCCCTTCCCTGGTTCACCGTTACTCCACAGAAGAGCAGCCAGAGCTGTAACACCTCTGTCGCTGGGTGGGGACGGTTCCCCAGTGGGCTCTGTTAACTCATGCAGTCCTTGTCCAAGTCCCATCAGCCTGGAGTCAGAGACAGAACGACTGAACAGGTGAGTCTGAGGAGGAGCTGCTCAGGATGTCAACGAAAATCAGCTACAGCACACTGTCAACACTTATATTACATTTATTGAATAGTTTTGGTCCAGTAACCTTTGTCAGGCATCAAACATTGTAAATAAGTAAAAAAATATATATAGAATAGTATATAGTACAGTATAGTATACAAGGCTGCACAATTGATCAAAATTGTATCAACATTGCTAAATGGCCTACTACAATTTCCAAATCACAGTATTTGTTAAAATCACCAGTGATTATTTGGTTGAAGCTTAACTCAACCAATATAGTAAAAGCACCTGATTCAACTGTTATCAGCTCATTAAATGTGTGTTATCAGTCATTATAAGTCTCATAGATGCGGGTAAATAGGGGCCTACCACACCTACAATCTTTAACTTAAAACAACATGTTCCAACGCGTAAAACTGAATGAAACGTTAAGTTTTGAACACAAACAAAACAGCTTCTTTAGGCAACAAAACAACTTGGTTAAGTTTAGGGGAAAAGATTGTGTTTTGGCTTAAAATAACGAGTTTCACGCTGTCTATACTACAGTGCCTGACTTCTGCTTTTACACCTGTCATAATTACTACGGTCACTAGAGGTCACTGTTGTCTCCTTTTAATCTGCCATGTGAATCGATGATAAAACCTACTAATGGGTATAGCAGGCCCCTTCTGACCAGTGGACAACTCCGGGTCTGAAAAGTGAAGCTGATGCTGAAGTGCCTTAAACTTGCATTCTTTCTAATAGCCAGCAGTGGGCGACTCCTCTGGTTGCAAAAAGAAGTCTGATTGTATAGAAGTCAATGAGAAAATGACCCTACTACTCACTTGATTTATTACCTCAGTAAACATTGTAAACATGAGTTTATGGTCTCAATCGCTAGTTTCAAGTCTTCTTCAATACAGCATGATGTTCATTTAGTAAATTATGGTCCCATTTAGAGTCAAATAGACCATAAAGCAGGGTATGCTTTAGGGCGTGGCTACCTTGTGATTGACAGGTCGCTACCACAGCGTTGTCCGGTCTGGGAGTTGTCTGTGTTTTCGTCTTGGAACTTTAACCCTTTCACAGTGAGTTTTCAGTTCATCAAAGTTAATTGGTTGCCTGAAAATATCTAATTCAGCGTTCGGTTGTACTTAGCTCCACTGTTTCGTGTCACTTCTGGTTGCAAATAACCAAGATGGCGACAGCCAAAAACCAAGATAGTGATGGCCAAAAAGCTGAACTCGAGGCTTCAAAACAGCAGTCCACAAACCAATGGGTGACGTCACGGTGACCACGTCCACTTCTTATGTGCAGTTTATGCTTCTGACCCACATCTATGAGGTTTATAACCACTGATAACACATTCTTCCAATAAAGAAGCTTCATTATTTGTATAATATATTTAACCTTCTCTTCCTCTGCCTCATTATTCCAGGTGCATTGAGAGGCTGAGGACCAGAAATGAACGTCTGACTGCAGCTCTGGAGCGAAGGAAGGGAGAGTCAGAACTGATCAGTATTACACTAAACAGACTGGAGGCTGACTGCTCTGCCCTGCAGATGGCTCTCAGATACTGGTACACACATGAAACACAGCTAACACACACATACAAAAGCCGTTCAAGGACATTCAAAATAATTAATGTGTACAGGTCAGCAATCTAACAGTATTAAAGCTGAAGTAGGCGAGATTGGAGCAAATGTGATTAAGAAAGGTTATTTTTATAAAACGGTCGCTAGTAGTACATGAAACAGGTAACCTGAAAAAAATCATGTGCCTCTGTGTCCTCCGGTCCTCCTAACGGCATTTGCAAGATTTCACAGACCGGAGGAAAACAAGCAGTAAGAGCTGATCTGAACTCCGACCAAATGGTCAAAAGGCAGCGCTGATCAAATATGAATCAAAATTATTTTATGTTAAATCCTATTTTGTCGCCTCAAATGTTTTCAGAATCATCTTGTAGTGTAGCTGTAAAATGAGAAAGTTTGTGACGCCGCCGCCATTGTGAAATCTGGTGAAGGAACGCCAAGTTCTGGTCACATGACCGGAGCACAGCCAATAGGAACGCTCTCTCAATGAAATGACCTGTGATTGGTCAAAGTCTCCCGTAGATTTTTTAAAGCTTGAAAACAGAGCCATGAGGAGGTGCAGAAGTCTAGTTTTCTCTCAGAACACTTGAATTACAATATGCTGAAAGGTTATAATGGAATTTTTGCCCAATGATACAAAAAATATACTGTCTACTGCCACTTTAATTGAGGTTCTTCTCATGTACAGAGGTCGTATTTTGTCTTTGTGGTTGTGATTGACAGTGAGGAGTGTGAAGAGGCCTACAGCGAGCTGCTGTCACTTCATGACGCCAAGAAGCAGCAAAGCATTCCTCTGCAGACAGACTCAGCAGGTGTTTGAATACCGTGTTTTAATACTGCTTACATCTCAGTGCACTTATATACACAGTAGGTATGCATGTCATTCACACACACACAAACACACAAAACACACAGTCAAGGCTCACAGTTTTTTCTCTCATCAGAGGCGGTGGGTGACAGGCAGCAGCCCGACAGTCCATCAGCTCAGCTCATGAAAATGGGAACTGAAGAGCTGTCCACCTCCTTCTCAGCAGCAGGAGTCACAGAGGAGACGGAAACACAGAGTCACACAGGGCAGAGGTGACGTTTTAAAGTGCTCTTTGTACATTCAAGCGCAGTAATAGGAGTGGGTAGAAAGGAAAATGTCTTTCAATGTTGACAGACTGAAATTGCAAATAGAAAGGATAACATTTTACAAATCATTCTGTCCCGCCATCAAAGATCTACATGCTATTAACTGTACGTTTCAAAAGCTATCTGGTATGACTCAATGAAGTGTGACAATAATAAAGAACTTCTGAATTAATAAAAGGCCATTTCTTGGACCACGTTTGTGCCAGGTCACTCACTATCTGTAACTCCACAGGACACCTGAGCTGGTGGAGCGAGAGGCGTTTCTCCGTCAGCAAATTGAGCGCCTGAAGAGGGATCGGGCCGCCATTTGTCTACCTAAGCCGAGCCCAGGAGTCGAGGGCAAAATGAGCCCCGAAACTGGTCACCTGGCTGGACCAAGAGGGGGACATGTGACCAAAGATAACGCCAAACCTCCTGATACCAAGAAAGAGAAGGGTTCCCTCTTCTATGAACTCATCTCTGTCAGGGTAGGAGCTGTGTGTCCTGCTTTATGATTTAGAAAAATCAACATCTGAAACTGAAAAACAACCAGTCAAAACTTTCCATGCAAAGAGATAAAAGTAGATAAAAAGTGTCTAATGTCATAGTTGTTTTGGGTGAATTGTTTGAGGCAAAATCTATATTGTAGTACATAACACTACACTTACTTTTGGCTCACAATGCCAAAACAGTGTTTGTAGTGTACATACAGTATATGTACAAAACACTGCTGGCAGATCTCCATCCATCTATTGAAATCCACCTAATCCAGTATCTCTAACAATAATTAAACAAGATATTATACCTTGCTAGTTTAAATTGTTCAAAACCTGAAGTGTGGGTATCCTGATAGTCCAACCCAATCTCATGGGAAGGAGTATGAATAGTATGACATTAAAAGGACATTCCATGTGTCATAATTTAGCCTGTTCGCGTGTCATTTTACGCCACGCAACAAAACTACAGTAATGGCTGCTGTTAGGTTTAGGCAACAAAACCACTTAGTTGGGTTTAGGAAAAACATCATGGTTGGGCTTAATATAAGTACATAGACTACGTAAAATATGTACAGAAACAACGTAACAGAAGTACAGAAAACACGTCACAAACATAACTACCGTAACTTGAAAGTTGTGTGTCTGTTGGACCCATCCACCTCCCCTCCGACTCGCCATAAGCAGTCTTCCTCACTTTTTAATTTACATCACTAGCTCTGACTGTAGCATATGAACGGCGCTCTTATTGCCCCGCGAAATTACTTGCAAATTACCGTATCATTCATACGCCATTTAGTGCGACCGGGCTGGACAGTCGAATTGTTAAGGCGCATACAACATAATCCCAATTTCCACAGTTTGATTCCACCTGGGGACTTGGGATAAAACAGATAACCATGAATTTACATAAGAAAACTTAGGGTGACCAATACCAATACAGAAGTCATATCAAATTTTACACATTGGGGCTTTAACCTCCAACAACAACCTTGAAAGTGGACATAAAACCTACTGGTTGTGATAAAATCATACATCTTGTGCTTCTGCCACTACTACACACACAGCTTTTCTTACGCTGTATCTGTGTTCAACTCTTTATATACTGTGGTTCATTTTTTCAGGAGGAGATGTCAGATCTGCGAGCTCTAATCCGCCTCAAGGAGAAAGAGCTGCGGTGTCTGGAGTGGGGTTTAATGGCCCAGAAGGCCCAGGAAGCAGCTGGAGCTTTCGTTCCAGAAAGCCTCCGAGAGGAGATGGAGGAACGTAAGACTGAACAACAGGTAGGACAGACTCCTACAGCAGCAACAGAGACTTTTTAAAAAAATTCATCAAATAATACAAAGTCAAGGTGAAACGAGCAAGAGGGAGCAGGACGTTGGTCCACTGTGGCAGACCCGATTCAAATCTGGGTGTAACACATGGGAAATCACACATCTACCAAAGCAGAATCCCTCCAGGCCAAGAGGGATATTTTGGTTCCACAAGGTCTTCTGCTGGGCACAGATTCATACCGCACCACACACCTCTGTCATTGTCAGACGAGAAAGAGCTGAACAGCTAGTTTAAGTTAACACAGCTTTCTGTCTATTACTGTATAGACACAGGGCATCAGAAAAAGGGGTTCACCGACCTCTGTGCCTCGAGGGTTAAAAGTTCTCTCTAAAACTGGTTTCTTCCTCAATATTCATTTTTTAATGGTTTAAAGGAACAGTGTGTGTAAAATTTCAGAGGATCTATTAGCAGAAATGGAATATAATATTCATAACTATGTTTTCATTAGTGTATAATCACCTGAAACTAAGAATAGTTGTGTTTTCGTTAGCTTGGAATGAGCCCTTCATATCTACATAGGGAGCGGGTCCTCTTCACAGAGTCCGCCAGTAGCCCAGAACGGACAAACCAAACACTGGCTCTGGTGAGAGCCTTTGGTTACCTGAAGGCCACCGTAGTTCTCCAACACGCTTGTGAAACTGCGGTAACGTGAGCCACAGAGTGCAAAGCCGTGCTACTACCAGCCGTCATCTGACTTCCGTAACTCCTAAAGTAGTGTTATTATGTTAAGGATGGCCTCTGAGCAAGGCGAACGGCGTTACCACGGTTTGCAGTCAGCGGCTCACGTTACCGCAGTAGAGGAGTGAGTAGAGGGGTACTCAGTAGGTTGCAATGTGCAACCACACCACTAGATGGCGCTAAATCCTATACACTACACCTTTAAAAGAGTAAAGGTTTCATCTAGATGCACATGGTCATGCTCAATAACTTATCTTACAGATCCAGTTAATTATTTCAATCAAAATTGCAATGGCTTCTGATTGCAGCATAGTAAATGAAGTTATTCTGTTCTGCACAGTTTTTTCTCAACCTTTAGAACAGTCAGGTCCCTACAAAGATAGATAAATCTGAGGGGTCGCAAAGTGATTAACAAGATGGGGAATAAGAAAAAATATAGGCTATATATCATATTTCTGCTCCACTGAAGTAGATTTTTTTCTAACTTTTCTCTAATCTTTTTTATTGAAACATATTGGATATGTTTTCCCCTTCAGGCCTCTAAAACCCATTCAAATGAAACAATCTATGAGGAGGACAATCATTCTTTGATTGAACTGCTCACAACCCTGTAACACTGCTTTATAACTGTGTCTACCGTGTTCGTTGATAGAGAATTGAATGGGGAATGCCTTTTGAGCATTAAAGATAATCGTAATTGAATGTTACATTTCAGAGAATCTGTGAGAATGCAGGTAAACTGGGTAGTGATGCGGACATCGCCGACCCTCGAACCAGACCCATCCTGAAAGAGCTGCAGGCCGTCTTGCAAAGGTGAGACATTGTCATTTCTCTGCATAAATCACTATACCAACAAGGAAATAACAAAGAAACCTGGCAAATTATTGAATGTATTGTCACTTGGAGAAATATAGGTATTCACAGATAAATGAAAAAAGCTACCCGATGAATGTAGTTGAAAATGAATCATGGAGACATCTGTTGCCTGGTTTTATCTGTTGCTTAGGAACACTATCAGCAGAAATACAGACTTTGGACATAAAGTGCTTCTTGTTGTCTCCATCAGGTGCTTCAGAGAGCATCCTTTTCTTCTTCTGACCTCGAGTAGTGAATACTTCTAAACAAAGCTCTGCTGTTAGGCCTCTACATCACATTCCCTCTAAGGTCATCATAAAGACATTTATGATAGATTTCCTTTTGTTTCTTCTGATCTTACTTTTGTTTTCAGGGAACAAGCCCTGAAGAAAAGACTGGCTTTAGTCCAAGACTCTCTAAACACAGCTCTGTCAGACAGCTCCTCGCACAGGAGGGACAACGGAGAGCACATTGCTCGGCTCTCACAAGCTCACAGGTAACTATCACAAGAAAGGTATTCAATAGCTTGTTTTTGTCTTTGTTCATCATCATCTGTCTGCATGTATAACTAAAGCTAACAACCCGATAACACACCGAAGCGTGTAATAGACCCGCTGGTCCACCAAAGGATACTGTGTCAGTTAGGGATGTCACGAGAACCGGCGTGAAAATGACATGCCTAAAGCAAGAAGGGCATTGTTATTACATGCTTTTGCCTTGCACATTATCCTACAGACAGGGCTGAAGCTAAAAAAACAAGTTTTGGAGTGTCATTATTAATGTGAGAGTATTAAATTGTATCTCGCTGGGTGTGTTTCTTCCATTCCAGTAAAGCCTTGAGTTCGTACCGGCAGATTCGCAGGAAGTACCGGGAGCAGGTGTGGAGGCTGGAGCAGAAAGTGGTGGCCATGACGGAGAGTCACCAGCACCAGAGTGGAGCACCGAAAGCTGCAGGGGAGGCGTCGGAGTGGAGGAGGGAAGAGACGGTTCTGTGATTCAGCTGGATCCACTAGAATATATGGACATTATATTAACAGCTATAATCAGCCGCCCTGCTGAATTCAAGTTGCTCATATGTATTTTTATAATTTGTGGAGTTATTGTCATTGTGAGCATGTTAGCGTATACACACATATGGCTTTAGACTCTTAGTCTTGTTAATAAGATATGCTAAGAAGTTATATTGTTACTCAGTTTTCTATCATTGTAAAGAGATTTGTACCTTTTAATCTATTTATCTGTTAACCCATTAATGACATCTAAGCTGTTCGTTCAGGCATTGGGAGGTAAATACAGTATATAGAGTATGTAGGGCAGTAGAACATGGAAACAATGTTCTGCCTTTTCAACCCTTGTGAGAGTCACCAATAAACTGAAAAAGGAATCCAGAGCTTAACTTGTCTACCAGGACTCACACATCACAAGACACATTCCTTATTTCAGAGAAACAGCTGTCATGCAGTCATGAATGTGTGAGGCTGATTCAAGGACTGAACCCTCTGAGGACCTCGGGACTGACCTCGAGAGTGCACATGTCCTTTTTCCCATACAGGCCGACTGTATAAAGCCACTCCCGGCCGGCCGTGCTGCCGTCACAAAGCTCAGAGAAGAAGGGGGATGGGGGCCAGGACAATGGCTGATGTGCACACAAAATGTACGGCCAGCCCATTTGTCTTCTTAACACTTCCATAGCTCTCTCTGCCTTTCACTATTTCCACTTCTCTTCAATGGTTTGCTTGTAGCAATCTAAAAAAGAAGTTGGTGTAAAGCTGAAAAGGAAAAGAGCAATTGCTTGATATTAGATTTTTTTTGGAGAGTTAAAAAGAGTACTCTACTGATTAATCATCTACTTCCTATATCAAGCAACAGAACCAAAGAAATGATCTTTTTCATTCCATACTTTCCTCTTTCTTATCAAAACCTGGTGCCTACATTACCCACGATGCAACTTGACCGTCAACAGTTCAGTCGTAGATTCTGACGTGTTATGCTAGTAGCAGCCAATGTAGCCTCGAGCCAATAGCCTCAAGCAGAGACAGAATTTTACAAATTAATCACAAATTAATCACACGTTTTTTTTATCTGTTCAAAATGTACCTTAAAGGGAGATTTGTCAAGTATTTAATACTCTTATCAACATGGGAGTGGAAAAATATGCTTGCTTTATGCAAATATATTTATTATTGGAAATCAATTAAAAACACAAAACAATGACAAATGTTGTCCAGAAACCCTCACAGGTACTGCATTTAGCATAAAAAATATGCTCATATCATAACATGGCAAACTCAAGCCCAACAGGCAACAACAGCTGTCAGTGAGTCAGTGTGCTGACTTGACTATGACTTGTCCAAAACTGCATGTGATTATCATAAAGTGGGCATGTCTGTAAAGGGGAGACTCGTGGGTACCCATAGAACCCATTTTCATTTACATATCTTGAGGTCAGAGGTCAAGGGACCCCTTTGAAAATGGCCATGACAGTTTTTCCTCGCCAAAATTTAGCCTAAGTGTGGAGCATATATTTAGCCTCCTTCACGACAAGCTGGTATGACAGTATATATGTTAGTTAAAACAAATTTGCGTTAAAGCGTTACTATTGCTTTTACTTTGACAACCCTATTAACGCTTTAAATGCAGGGTCGGTGATCTGGCAAGAGTACACTAGATTTTTAAAAATGATCCAACTGAAAAACCAAGTCCATTGTTACCAACTCTTTTCCATTGAAAGAAGCTAGCAGCAATAGCTCCCTCTCTAGTTCCTAAATATAGCGAGAAAGTCGGCAAGTCGGCAAGACTGACAGTCTGTCGTTTCAGAATTTCTACTAATATAAAAAAAAAATTTAAAAATCTTTACCAACCCTACCTTTAAATGTGTAATAATTGGAAATAAGAATGTATCTGTATGTTGTGTTTACGCTACTGTCACATGTTATTGTTCCCAGATTTGAAAACCAAATAAAAATGTAAGTACAGGTATGCCAGATATTTCAAAATCTGTACGAATAAAACTAAAACTATCTGTACAGACAGACACAACTAACAGTAATTGAGAAAATACAATGTCATTTGGGTGAACCAACCCTTAAAAAAACCCAGATTACTCTTACCCCCTCTTCATACCCATCCTTCGCTCTTTACTTCACTCATACCTCCATCTTCTCTCCTCGCTCATCTCTCAATCATCTCCCCCCCCTCTCCCCCCTCCAGCCGGCCCCCCTGCCCTGACCCACCCGAGCCGGTCAGCTGCAGCTGTGACCGGCGGTCAGAAGGTTAAGGCAAAGGTTGAGTGTCACACCCACAGGGTCACAGTGATGCCTGGCTGTTGTGTTAGCCTGTGAATGGAGGGTTCAGAGCGCCAGACGAGGTGGCGAGCCCCTGACGCCCTGACTCCTGCCTGAGCTTGCCCTTTCCCGAGCAGAGGTCACCGCAGAGGGCCTGTCCTCGCCGCTCCCCCCACACCTCCAGGTCACCATCGCTATTGTTGTAATAACTGCCATTAGAGCAGACGATACAATTATCATTCCATTTTGTGTTCGCTCTCTCTAAGATCTATGTTAAGCTTCTGAGTTCATCAAAGGTTTTTTAGACGACATGATTATTGTAACCTCTGGGTGACTCTCGTATCAAAGAGGCCACATTATGAAAAGAAAAAGGTATTTTTATCCTTCATGGCTCAAAGAAAGTACCAGTACAACAATGTAAAAATACTTCATTACAAGTCCTGTATTCAAAAAGCTTACTTAAGTAAAAGTACATAAGTATTACCAGCAGAATTTACTTAAATTAAGTAAAAGTACTCATTCTGCAGAGAAATGGCCCTGGTTAGTGATTCATTATCATATACTACAATATATGATTGTTAATTCATGCTGGAGCTCCTTTGGACCACTTTATATATTGTTACAGTAAGTAGTTTAATTTATACCAATGAATTGTATTTAATAAGCTCGTCGTATGATTTTTTAAATGTAAAATCATAATAGAGCTGCAACAATTAATTGATGAATCGATTAGTTGTCAACTATTAAATTAATCGCCAACTAATTTAATAATTGATTAATCGGTTTGAGTAATTGTTTAAGAAAAAATAAGTAAAATTTCTCTGATTCCAGCTTCTTAAATGTGAATATTTTCTGGTATCTTTACTCCTCTATGACAGTAAACTGAATATATTTGAGTTGTGGATAAAACAAGACATTTGAGGATGTCATCTTAGGCATTGGGGAACACTGATCGACATTTTTCACCATTTTCTGACATTTTATAGACCAAGCAACTAATCGATTAATCAAGAAGATAATCAACAGATTAATCAACGATGAAAATAATTGTTAGTTACAGCCCTAAATCATAATAAGCAAAGTAAGTAGTAACTATAGATTTCAAATAAATGGAGTAAAAAGTACAATATTTCCCCCTGAAATGTAGCAGAGTAGAGAGTACAAAGTAGCAGAGCATGAAAATAGTCAAGAAGAAGAGAAGTACCTCAAAATTACTACTTAAGTACAGTAGTTGAGCAAATCTATCTCAGTATTACAGCATTAGGACTGTCGTCATGTATGATTACTTCTCATTTTCATGATTTAAAAATGTTTGTCAGTGGAGTACTGGGGTAAAAAGAACAATATTTCCCTCGGAAGTATAAATATCAAACAGAAATACTCCAGTAAAGTACATACAAGTCGTACTTCAATACAGTATTTGAGTATATGTAACTTTCACCCTGTGGAACTAATTGAACTGCTACAGGTTTTTGCTTTTAAATAAATGTTATTCAAACAACTCAACATTTCTATGTTGAATGATTAAAACCTTGTTCTATAACCTTGACCCTACATCAAAGCATGAAATGTCTAATCTAATCTTGCCCATGATAAAATAATTGTAGGTGTGATGAAATATGCATTGAAATACATTTTTGTAAAAGTGCACTGAAGAACAAGTGAGATAAGAAAGTCAAACAAAGCACATGAGAACGGACTGATTTGGTGGTCATTTTTTTGAAGGGTGTATAGAGGCTGTAACACTCTCATCTGGTAACATTTAAGCTCCACATCTCTGGACACATTTTAAAACCCCCACATGTAACAGCCAGCATTCAAGCCTCTGGATAGGGGAGTTTTTCAGTGCCTGGGAAAAATGCTCAAACCATTATTAGACAACGACAGAGGCTGTCAATCAGTGTGGGGGGTGGACGCAATCACACACACACACACACACACACACACACACACATCCACAAGAAGGGAGGGGCAGTGACCTAGGGGCTTAGGTCAACTCATTTACTCTCTGCATCCGTTCCTCATTTTAATAACTTGTCTCTCTGTAAGCTGTATAAAGAGATCACAGCCTGCACCCTCTCTGCCTCAAAGCCATTAGCTCACCTGTCACAGCCACTCCATATCCCCACTCATCTCCTCCTCCTGTCTATACCCATCTATTCTCCGCTCTGTGCCACGCTGACCTGACACCTCTCTCCTGAGCTTTCTGACACCACTCGGCCCGTGGAGAGGTCAGGAGGATGGGGGGTACAATTGGCATGGAGTAAGAGATTTGACCTCAATCAAATGGCCGATCACATCCGCTTATTGTGCTCTCGCCCACTCAGATAATGGCAGCAAACAGCTCAGACCGACCGTCACAACCACCAGATAAAGAGTGAAATCTTGTCGCCGGTGAAACGGAGTCCAATTATGGGGATTTTCATGCTCAAGCTCCTATTAAAGGATTGACTGCTTGTCTAGAGGTTAAGAAAGTTGTTTGATGCCTGAAATTCATCCTGGATCATTGGATCAATTCAATGATCACTTGGCACGCTTACTGCAGGAAGGCTTTTATTTTGTCCTTTATTTATTAAAACTAAATAAGATATTATTTTTGTTGGAAAACATTAAAACAATGGAAGGACAATTTTCCATTAGGAGTTAGCACTATTACAAACTAAGTGACAATAGAGAGTCCTTCAACAAGCCAGAACTAATGCTTTAAAGGACCAGTGTGTAACAATTAGGGGGAACTAATGGCAGAAATGGAATATATTATTAATAAGTATGTTTTCTTTAGTGTATAATCACCTGAAAATAAGAGAAGTTGTGTTTTCAATACCTTAGAAGTGGGACCTCTTCACGGAGCCGGCCATTCGTGTTTTCACGGTTTTGGCACACAGGAGAAGTTTCAGTTGGTTGCAATCTGCAACCTCACCGCTAGATGATGCCAAATCCTACACACTGCTCCTTTAAAGAAAAAAATGTACATGCCATTTAGTCGAATAATTTAGCATCATTTATCTAAAAATTCTGAAATTCTTTTTAAAAAACAGCCCCTGGTTTCCTTTTTCTTTTCCACTGATTTTCATTGTGAAAATAAACTCTTGAGATAGGCAATCCATTTTTAGATTTTTATTTTACAAATGCAAAGCTGTGTTCTTGACATACGTTTATGCAGTTACAGGTGCAGATTGTTACAGAAAAATCATAATGGACAAAAGTTAATGTAGGCGGGATGTTCACTGTGATAGATTTCACTGTATCAAATACACTCAGTTGTCAGTTTATTAGGTACACCAGGCTAATCAAATACAACAGACCTGCAATAAATCCTTATGAAGGTTATATTGTTCAGTTATTGTTGAAACTGTTAGAGAGGTGTTGATTCAACTGTATGGTAATTTTGGAGGATGTGGTTTGTGGTGCTGGCAGGTGTAATTGCTATTTAGCCTATCCTCATTGATATAAAAGGGGTGGGGAAAAAACTCATAAAATCTACATAAGTATGGTATGTAGTGGAAAAGTCTCTTCCTTAATGGTTAATGTGAGTAAATCAACTAAAACATAAATATACTGAACTTGATAGCCTGAACACCTGAATGGAGCTTAACATGTTTTTGTGATGTACCTTACATAAAAAAGCCATTGTAGGGAAGTCACACTGGAGCTGAACACAGATCAGTGTCTAGAGCAATAACAGAGCAGATGATCTAAAGAGGTCAGTTAGCTCGTCAGTTTGTGAGCGGTAGATTACAGCATAAGGTGTTTAGAGAGGAGAGATGGCCGGGGGGGAGTGGCCTCGTCCTAATCCCGTTAAAGCATTTGAGGCGTCTTCACTGAGCTGATTAGGTTAATTTTCATCCTAAGCACCTTATTTGACCTACAGGCAATGTCTGCCGATAGCAGAGGGCACAAGCAGGGAGCAACAGATTGGACTCAGATTTACGAGAGCTTGAACTTGGTGATTGGGAACACGATCAAATTGTTGTGGCTACACAGAGTGTTAGGCTAATGCCCTGTCTGTTAAAAGCAAAGCATGTTCATCTTTTAAACGGGCTATCATATCGACAATCTGTCAATGGTTATCACTTTACATCTAGTACACATCAGCCTCTTCAACAACATGGATCCTTTGGCGGGCCCATCATTATAAAATTTTACTGTCAGCATAATGACATTCCAAAGCATCATTTAAAATTAAGTCACGATCCACCATACATCATGTTGAATAAACTGACAGTTATGAAGTTCAAGGGGTGTAATTATTTTGATGCTTCGTTCATGACATTTCATTATGACGAGAAAACAAAGCATAAAAGCAATTACGACCATAATGGCGTTCCATACAAATCAAGGGAAAATGTGTATAAAATGCTCCAATTCTACCCACTGCAGCTTTAATAACATATACCAAAATGTAGAATTATTCCTAAAGTGAGTTATATCCATAGACTGTATAAAATATGGACGTAGTCTCTGTGACGTCACCCGTAGGTTTCTGAAGAGCAATTGTGAAGCTCACAGTGGGCGGCTCCAGCCGTCGCCATCTTGGCAGTGATGACACAGCCTAACTCCCTGCTAATCCAAAAATGTGCAAAGAGGTGGATCGTCGGCGGAGCTGAGGCGGGCCGGGTGACGCAGCAGAGCAGACAGCTAGCAGCTAGCGACCTCAAAGCGGCCACACCCTCAATTATACTGACCTTTAAGCCTTAAGAGTAATATCAAAATTCACCCCCCATACAGCTGTTATGAAAGGGGATATTACCTACAGAGACCAAAACCGTTTTTTGTACCTGTAAACATGCTTACGTCTGCTGTAATATTGGGCATTTTAACATGAGAGTCTATGGGGATTTACTCACCTTTGGAGACAGCCTCAAGTAGCCATTTGATGAACTTCCGCATTGGCTTCATTTCTCAGCCCCGGAGGTTGCCGCTTGAGTATATCTTGATCTGGAAGACACGTATACAACATGAGTGGTATTTCCATTAAGTGTGAAAAAATGTTTTATGTAACTTTGAAGCTACTGAAAAATAAAAGAGGAATAATGTTAACATCAGAGTTCAAGTGGTTGAGCCAGAGCAACTCAGTTTAAACTCATTCTTATCTTTACAGCAGACACATGGAGGAAAAACCTCCACTGCCATTACAGTAAACAGTTCTATTGACTCCTTTACAAACAATGGGTTGATACCTTGTTCACAGCAAACACAAGATAGCTGATTTGAATGACAACAACACACACCAAATGGGAAGTTTCCCACCATCTCCAGCAGGTCCTGGGCGGGGAGGAGGGCAAATATTGATTGGACGCTGTGTGTTGCTCTGGAGTCACCCCAGCAGATGTTTTTCTTTGGCAGGTTCCACTGCCTTGTGTATTTTAAATTGCTCCGTCATTCACTTGAGGTCAAAGGCCCGAGGATGGAGAGAGTGTTGTGAGAGGGGAGAGAGATGATTTTTTTTTTCCTCTGGCCTCTGGGCCAAAGGGCAGCAGGGGCTAATGAGGAAGGAGCACGGAGTCATGTGCTCTTGCTTGTTCACCCAGAGTTACTCCTCAGAGTTAAAGTTTAACCCCAGTTTTCAGATTCCTCTGCACTTTAACTCGTGCAGTTAACACACTTTCAGATCAATAATCAGGCCACCTTTAGCTGAGAATCACCTTCATTATTTCAAACCAAAGTCACACCTAGTAAATGTATAAAAAAAAACATTTTGTTTTTGTCATTCAACTCATTCTCTAAAAACAAATACAGCAAGAAGTGAGCTATTTCAGCAGTATATGCTGAATTATAATGTGTGGTTTGATCTTCTGATACACTGACACAAGTCTCTTCTGTTCAGGTGAGGACACTATAGAAGCAGCTCTTACAGCCTACAGGGCTTCAGCTGGTTAAACCTGTATATACATATCATGGAAGTATGTCTGTGTGTTTCCATGTCAACAGAGCCTTGTCGTGACTTTAGTTTGAACTTTATTGTCACCAAGGGGAGATTTGCCTTGCAGCCGAGTGAAACACACAAAGCACACAGACTTTGACATAAAAATTCATAAAACATATTATAGAAATGTGTAAAGCACATGCTAAATCGCCTAAACACAAGCTCTCGTAAAACAATGTTGACAGCATCCAGTCCTTCCAACCAAATTGCATGAGAGACCAAATAAATGATGTAAACACACCTGTTTAGCAATTTAACCATTTACATGTGAAATATTATAATAAATAGTCCTTCCTTGTTACTGTACTGCCAATGCCAATACGCTGATGGACCAACAACAGCTGATAGCAAATACATCCAAGCCGATATTTGGGGAAATATTTCAGTAACATATTTTCATTTGCTGTATTGGTGCCTTCAAATGGGGTCGTGTTTGCCGTGTTCGTGAGAAGAGTCCATATGTACGCCCCCCTCTTGTTGTATTCACGACCTCGTAGTAGAAAGTTTCTGAAAGCTCAGAGTTTACGAGTTGTGACGTGTTTGTTGACGTTGTCAGAAATGGCGGAGGCCATGGAAGTTAATTTTTCAGTACATAATAAGTGAATATATTGTAATGTTAGTCGTATATTGTTTTTCTTCGTAATTTTATAATATGTCAAATGTTTATATTCCCATTCTCATCTTTTTCCTCTGTCATTATGCCTTTGCATTTCCTGCATTATGTTAATCACTTGCTAGCTGGCTAAACTGTTAGCCTCTGGACGCCGAGAGTAAATATGGGCGTTGCTTAGCAGCGGTGTTGTCACGACTTAACCACCTGAACGCCAAGCATATCGTGTACACGACTTCCCATGTTGTGAACAGGAGCTCACGAGTTTCATTTGAAGGCAACATTATTGTTGATGCATGAGCATAGTAATAGAAAAAATCTATTTCTATGTAAATGAGCTTCAAGTTTTCAGAAAAGTGTGCTTACTTCTATTTTTTGTTTGTATACAATGGAGAAAAACTGTTATTTTCTATGAATGTCACCACAGACACATTTCATAATAATAATAATAATGTAAATATATAAATATATTGCAATACTTTCATCAATGGGCCATAGGCTCAATCACCATTATGTTACCTCATTTGGCTACAGATAGTGACTTAACGAGATTGCCACTTTAAAAGGAACGTTTACATTAGAGGTGTGTTGTCATGTTCCTGTGCATGTCAGTGTGTACAGTGTGTGTGTGTGTGTGTGTGTGTGTGTGTGTGTGTGTGTGTGTGTGTGTGTGTGTAGTGTTCAGGTGAGTGTAGTGAAGGTTTGTCTGCTTCACTCTGGTGGCTCTGGACTCCTGACTGTGTTGAGAATGCACAGACTCCGCCACAGTCGACTTCACGCTGAGCAGCTGCATTCCTGACCCGCAGTTCAAAGAGCAAAGAACACACACACACACACACACACACACACACACACACACACACACACACACACACACA
>CAKAKR010033168.1:0-42387 GCA_916700685.1 Adelosebastes latens
ATGGTGCCTTCAAATGGGGTCGTGTTCACCGTGTTCACGAGAAGAGTCCATATGAACGCCCCCCTCATGTCGTATTCACAACCTCGTATGTGAAAAGTTTCTGAAAGCTCAGAGTTCACGAGTTGTGACGTGTTTGTTGATGTTGTCAGAAATGGCGGAGGCCTTGGAAATTGCATAATAAGTTAATATATTGTAATTTTAGTCGTATATTGTTTTTCTTTGTCTGAGGAAAATGTTTATATTCCCAATGGCTCCATCTTTTTCCTCATTATGCCTTTGCATTTACTGCATTATGTTACCCACTTGCTAGCTTGCTAAATTGTTAGCCTGTATGGCTTCTAGACGCCGACAGTAACGTTAATATTGCCGTTGCTTAGCAGCGGTGTTCCCATGACTTAACCACTTGGACGGCAAACATATCGTGTGCACGACTTCCCACGTCGTAACCACGAGCTCACGAGTTTCATTTGAAGGCAGCATCATGTCTGTGTGTTAAGAGCTGGAGTCAGAACATGGTCAGCCTAGCTGTTAGCTTAGCTTAGCATAAAGACAGGAAGCAAGGAGAAAAACCCAAGAAATAGCTCCAGCACACATATTTACATGTCTGTTTGTGTTCATGTTGCTCAGTGAGCTTTTGGACAGAACCACCCAGCCAACATGGTTATGTGGGCCCTACATGGGTTATGCTGGGGGTACCTGGGTACCGAGTGGGTATGGGCCCAAAATGGGCATCTTATCTGGGGCCCACTTGGATCAACTAAGTTGGGCTCCCCATGTGGGCTACCCATGTAGGCTACCCATGTGGGTCCTAGTTGGGTCACTAATGGGAAATTAGTGCATGGGCTCAGAATGGGCAACACAAATGGGGCCCACTTTGGTCAACTAAGTTGGTCCCAAATGGGCTCCCCATGTGGGCTACCTGTGTGGGTCCTAGTTGGGTCACTACTGGGAAATTAGTTCATGGGGCCAACATGGAAACTGTGGACAAACCCACTTACAACCCATATTTCAGCCCCCTGTAGTCTCCATGTAGTACCCACATAGAACTTAAAGCCGGGACCAAGATGGGTCTTGGGTATGTTGCCCAGTTGGGGCCAACATAACACCCATTGTAATCCTGCATGGAATCCATGTGGGCAATTGACATTGGGTCATTATGGAACCCGCGGACAATCCCATATAGGGCCCATTTTTCAGCCCATTTACTACCCACATGGGCCCCAAATACAAATGTTGGCTGGGCAGGCTAGCTGTTTCCCTCTGTTCCCAGTCTTTATGCTAAGCTAAGCTAAGCTAACAGCTAGGGTAATCATGTCCTGTCTCCAGAAAACAGTATCAATCTTCTCATTTCACTCCAAGAAAGTGAATAAAAAGTAGCTTCCCAAATTAACTTGTTCTTTTAACGTTAGCTTCTTTGTTAAATGAGGCTGCTGGCTAGTTAGCGAGCTAACAGTTAGCGGACTTGTGAAGTGTTTGAAGTCAGACAGGAAGCGAAAGAGACAGACATATACAGGAGGCGATTTGTTCATTTTGAACAGGCAGGGGGGAACTTCAGCACCTCGGACAGCGCCAAGGATTTATCGATACACAGAATAGTCAGGCTACTAAACGACGGGTATTTGGCTCACCTCATCCCCCCTCAAATCGCCTACTGCATATATATATTTTTACACTTTATCGAACAACAAAGTTTGGTGTTGCGTTCCTTCGTGACACTCTGTGACGTTCCTTCCTGACGTTCCTTCGTGACGTTCCTCCGTGACGTTCCTCCGTGACGTTCCTCCTGCTGTTTGAGAGCAGGTTTGATGATGAAACTTTTGAATCCTTACTGGTCGTCTCTGGACCAGAACCTGAATATTCAGACCCATCATTAGAAGCGTTAAGAGTCCAGGCTGTGTGATCCTTCCGATCACCAGCAGGCAGTCTTTAGAAAATGCATAGAAGAAGAAAGATCAAAAATGCCCTTTAGAGAGAGCAGGCTGAGGGGCGGGGCTAAAGGGCAGCGCACAGGTGTGTGGGCGTTGTAGTGTAACTGCAGTGTGCAGACGGACAGACAGACAGAAGGTTAAAAAAGAAAGCATGATGTCATGGATGGATGAGGGAGTTCATCATGTGTCTTTTAGGTTTAACATCTTTACATGCTACATTTTATTTTAGTATTAAATTAAACAATGTAAACTACATTAATGCATTGGGACGTCCCAGTGGCCCTGTAGTCCTTTAATATTGATTACCTGCTGATACAGAGTCCGATCACATACGTATATTGACCTAAATGTTCATTAAATGTATGTAAATATAAAACTGATCATCTTGATCCGATATGAATGAAAGTTTAGCTGGAGAAGAGAGATCATCTAGAGAAAAGGAGGTCTCACGCTGTTGGAGTTGTTGGAACTACAGAAACGCTAAGAGTGGAGCTTCTTCCCACACAGATGATCTTTGGCTGAATACAGACATGAAAAATGTCAGTTCTAAAGCTCATCGATTAGTCGATCAACAGAAAATTAATCTGCCAAATATCCTCTGGTGCCAGCTTCTTTAATATGTTTAAGATTTGATGCTTTTCTGTGTCATATTTGATCATGAATTAATTTCTTTTGACTGTTGGTTCACCTTGTTAACAGACATTTTCTGATATTTTATAGATAAAATTAAATAATTGGCAGGTTAATCAAATTAGTGTCAGCCATAACTTCAACCATGACATGAAGGTCGCTGTGTCTCTGTGGCTCAACTCCTCAACTCTCAAATATAAAAACAGTCAGTACAGGAGAGCCTGGGGCTCAGTGTGGGACCAGGGGTCTTGGCGTTGTCTGATGAGACGTGACGGGACATGGCGGGGTGTGAACAGGAAGTGGCGGGGTGTGGTGCGTGGCTGTCGGTCTGCAGGACGAAGGCTGAAATAAAATGAGGCACTTGTTATGATTCAGAGCTGCATGTCCTAGTGTCTTGCTCCACCATGGCTGTTGCTATAGAAACAGGTCATCCTGCTGGCCGAGTTGCCGTGGCGATGCTATGGTTATTCACAGCCAACAGGACCACAGCTGGACCTGAACTGTGTGTGTGTGTGCGTGCGTGTGTGTGTGTGTTATGGCTCTGTTACATCATCAGGGCAAAGTTTTTTTCTTTTTTACAAGCAAGCAGGCAAATCAGATCATCTCTGGTCTATTTAATCTCTAATAATAATAATAATAATAATAATGTCATTGAGCCTTTACATGTTCAGCTTATAAAAATAAAAAATCATTCCAGTGATATTCACATGCTCAGATACACAGAATCACAGAACAGCGTCTGAAAAGGTTCTCATGTTGTTTGCATACGAGTTTAAAGTTGGAGAGGTGATGATGAGGAGGAGGATGAAGGTGATGAGCAGGGCCTGTATCACACGGACTTCATCTGACTCTGATCCTGATCACTGGTATCATGAAGCTGGTTCTCGATCTCAATTCTGGTGCCCAACACCACAGCAAGATGACATTTTAGATGTGTAACTTTAGCCCACTGCTAACGTAGGTTAGGGTTAGCTAGAGAGTCTCTCTTTTGTCTCTACTGTTCTGTTTACTCCCTGATATTTTGTTCTATAAAAAGTTATTGAAGAGGTTCAGACAGATTATATATTATTAGTTCCAATCATTACGTTATTGAGTCTGAAAAGATGTATAACTGCTGCAGTGTTGGAAAAAAAGAGTGTAAAAGATATTTATACACTTTCAAGATTCATGTCCGGAATAAAATAAACTTATTTAAATGACATAATTAATATTAATCTCCATTTTTCTGTTAGATGTTTGATCTCCGAGTCTACTGACCTATACAAATATTGCTCTTTATTATTTGCTCTTTATTATAAACCGTCAGTGATCTGATTGGTTCGTTGTCGTGCTGTCGACAGCTTTTGATCTGATCCTCTGGAGTTAACCAGGCTAGCATCTGTTACCATGGTGATGTAGCCCCGTTACCATGGTGATCTACCCAGCATCGTGATACCAGAGAGTCTGAGATAACGCACTAATCTGGTTCCGTGATACAGGTCTCAGGATGCACTGAGGGATGATGGGTAAAATAAAAATAACATTGTTAATTCGACGGCTGTGTGTGCACCTGTTATGTCATTGGCCAATCAGAGGCCTCAAAACCCACCCACCAGCCAATCAAAATGAAGTACTCGTCTGCTTTAATTGTCTGCTGTCATCCAATAAGACGCAGGAAGAGGCGGGTCTTCTCTCAGCAGGCCAATCAAAAAAGCCCTTATAAGTAGCTTAAAAAAGAAAATCAGCGAATGAAAAACGAGAATGCCCTCGCTGTGAGCCAATCAGAGAGAGAGCCCGCCGGCTAGTTCCCGCCCACCGCGCCGACTGCCAACCAGAACCTGTGTCAGTTTCTGCGGGCTCGGCTTCAACCAGGGGCCCGGGGCATTCCCCTGATGCCATGGCGACTCTGCTCTCCTCCAATGAGAATCCTCCCGCCACCCCGCCGTGGCGATGCTGGCTGCTGATAGGCTGACCTCTGAGAAGCTGGTTGCTGATTCGCTGTCAGACAGACGCTGGTGCTCGTCGTCGTCCATCGGCATGAGGAAGGAGAACGCTACCTTCTGAGCCGCACCTGAGCTCCCAGAATGCTTTGCGTGGCGGGTGGTTGTGCTGTCGTCTCTCCGCTCTCCCCGCTTCTGCTCCTCCCTGTCAGACTCTGTCGCCCTCCTCCTGCTCTTCGTGTCGCTCCTCCTCCTCCTCTCCTTCACACCTCCTCCAGACTCCTCCACCTCCACCCCCTCCGGCAGCATCAACGTGTCCCAGGATCGAGCACTGATCCTGGGTAAGCTCCTGCTCCTCTTCCCCTGCTCCCTCTGCTCATGCCGCTTCTCCTTCTGTCTGACAGTCTGACTTCTTCTCCTCCTCTCCTCCTCCTCCTCCTCCTCCTCCCGTGCCTCTTCCTCCCGTGCCTCCTCCTCCACCACGTCCAGGTCCAGATCAGGAGGCCCTTCCCCTCCTCTTCCTCCTCTTCCTCCTGTTCTTTGTTTGGTTTCTCCCTCTCTCCTCGTCCTCCTCCTCTCTCCTCCCCCCTCTCCTCCTCCTGTGGCGCCTCCTCCTCCCCGCTGCTGGCTGAGGGAGGCGGTTGTCATGGTCACTGTTTCCACATCTTGCTCCTCTGTGTGTGAAGAAGAGGAGGGGGAGAGGGCTCCTTCCTCAGGGCCTGGCAGACAAACAGAGAAACAAACATGAGCTACAGTTCCTCCGACGTCCACCAGAGGTTGCTGTGATCAAACACACATGTAATCAACATTTGTTTTAACTGTGACGCTCACATGATAAAGACAAAGCTCTGATGGCTGCAGGTTGTTGATGGAGAACTAAAGATGGAGGGATGAAAGTGAAAGGAAAGAAGAGCCAGAGGAGAACAGGAAGTTACCAACCGCGAGTTTTCAGTGCGTCCAATCACGTAGAAGCAGGGTTCCCCCTGTTTAGAGTTGGTCATACAGAGAGACAGGCTGGACAACTCCACTGAGGAAGAGGAGGAAGAACAGGACAGGAAGTACAGGAGGAAGGAGGAAGAGAAAGTAAGTCAAGAGAAACCCAGAGCTGTGATTGGACGATTCAGGTTCAGAGAGTCTGAAGGAGTTTTACTATAGACCCTGTTAGTGTCCTGGTTAGCTGGAGGCAAAACAAAGGAAAGACTGGAGGCAACTGGAGGCTAACACTAGCAGTGGGCTCAAGTTACACATCTAAAAGGTCATCTTGTTGTGTTGTTGGGCGCCAGAATCCAGATATCACAGACATTTGAGATGACAAACTGTGATTCGAGGCTCTAGTGAGCTACAATATCAGCGAAACGTTTCAGAGATGGAGAGTAAATGTTGTTAATGTGGTTAGCAGAAGGCTAAACTATTAGCAACCCTTTCTCTCCATCTCTGAAACTCTTTGCTGATATTGTACGACTCTGACTGACTTTACTGAAGGATAGTTAACTAAAGGAATCCAAAGATTTATACGCCCTCAATTTATCTTTACATCGCTGCCGTTGACCACCAACCCGCTGGTCGGACGGCTGAACAAAGTTGTCACTCCTCTGGCGACAGCACTTTGCTTTCCTGCGCTGTGACAAGAGTGTGTGGATGAAGCATTAAGTTGGTAAATTTTACTCATTAAGTGACTGGCTAGTTAGCTAGGTACCTTACTAATTCCACCGTGCTACAGAAAATGAGCCCAACAGCGGACAGCGCTGGGTCACGGTCCCTCTGCCTCACTCTAAAGCCCCCTGAGGCAAATTTACTAACGTTAGCCAGCAGTCTACTCCTCCTGAAGTAGTCCGCCAGCGTCGTAGGGGTCGGCTAATCTGGTCCCGTTGGTTAATGTTAACTTTCTCAACTAACACTCGTGATCCTGGAGAGTGACATATTGAGAGTATTTTCTTCAGCCATCGTTAAAAAAACAAGCCAACAATACTTGTTAGCCAGCGTTAACTAACGTGTTCAGAGAATTATTCTGTCTCCACTTAACGCTCCGCCCACAAAACACCTCATCATGTTCACTAATAGAAAAGGGGGCAATAGACAATCTTTTAATTATTTTAACTTTTTACCAACTCAAAAATTGTATTAGTCGACACAGGAAGTTCTTCATCAGTGGTGGAAAGTCGCTTTCTGTACTTGAGTACAATATTGAGGTACTTTACTTTCCATTTTCTGCTACTTTATCCTTCTACACCACTGCATGATACCATCACCTCCCTCCAGGTGGAGCAGTACGGAGACTGCTCAGGTGATCTCACCGTAGTCGGGCACGTATCCGTTTCCCTTCTTGAGGATGAGGTGGATCCGATGTCCTCCTCTTCTGATCTGCTCCACAGCCTGACTGTGAGTCATCCCTGATGTACTGTCTCCGTTTATCTCCACCAGCTGGTCCGACACCTGAGGACACCAGGGGACACCTTCAGTTAACATCACACCTGAGACACCAGGGACACCTTCAGTTAAAAGTTTTATTCACTGTATACATTCACTGAATGTGTCGCTGTATAATAACGTAAGAGCATCCTGACTGGGACACCGATCCTAAACCCCGAATGATACTCTACTATACTATAGGCTACACATAACACAGGAAAACACTCTAACTATTAACACTAAACGCACCACGTTAACCCTATAATGTTCCAGTGTGAATATTATTAGAGTATTATAGGCCTACTATAGAAGAACCCAAGTATAATAATATAGCTATAAAAACACTTATATACTGGGACTTATTTCTTTCCACTTCAAGCACTAGTTAACTATAAGATGACAAATCAGTCATGATGACTCCAGACACCTGGTGGCAGCAGATCGTTAAGGACCAACAGGGAACACCTGGACTCTCTCTGACTGTCTGGAACTGACTGCAGCTCAGTTTCTCTCTTAAAAATGTCAGAAAATAGTTTGTTTTGTTTGACCAACAGTCCAAAAACTAAATGAATTCAGTTTGAATGATATAAGACACACAGACGGACAGCAGAGAGCAACAGAAAATAAGTATTTCTGCATAAAAGAGCTTCTTTCTGAATCAGGTCTTTATTAAAAGTGATCTGATGGTGGAGGAATGTAAAGGAGGAGGTCACACACTTTCTATCTCTGGTTCAAACTGTGGACCGAGTGATGATGACGGGTGTCATCCTGCAGCCTTTAGGGGGCGCTAAACGCAGCACGTGTTGTTGAATATTTGAAGGAAGCAGCTGGATGTTGAATGTTTGATGCTCAGAGTCACAGCTGCAGACAGAAATGAATGATTTAATGAGGGATGTTTTATATCTGCTGATGTGAAGAGATATCGTAACCAGAGAGGTGATACTGATGATCTCATCTGATGCTTCTAATACTGTGAACCTTGAACCTGATTCACTAGTTAAAGCTTCACAGATGTGATTGATTTAGTTTTTAAACAGAATATTTGGGTTTATTACTGCTGGACAGATGAAACCAATCCACTTGGTCTTTGAGAAATTGTGACACTTTTCACTAAATTAATTAATAAACTACGTTTTTCTGCCAAGTACCTTTGTTTTTGAAAGGTACTACTGGATAGAAATAAAGTTATTATTATGTGACCGAACTCTAGTCCAGGATCTGGTCGTGGAGACAGGTCCTGGACCAGCTCATCCTCTGTTGTTGACTGGAGGTCTCACTCTGAACCAAAGTGCTAGACTGACGGGACGAATTCGCCAGAGACAGAACAAGACGACTTCCTGCAGCTCCTTCACAGTAAAAGCCTTCCTGATTCTGTCTTTTACTGTGAAACAGCTGCAGGAAAGTGGTGGGTTACAGATCTGTGTGTGTGTCTGTGTGTGTGTGTGTGTGTGTGTGTGTACCTGTATTTTGTTGCTGCGCTGGGCCGGCCCCCCCTCCATCAGTCCCAGTACATACAGTCCCATGTTGTACTCGCTGCCCCCCCTCAGAGAGAAACCGAACCCTGTAGGACCTCGTTCCAGATCCACGCTGTAGAACCTGGACTCATCCTGACACACAAATATAAACACAAATCCTTTATTGAGTTTGTGTAAAAAATTAAGATACAGCTTGAATTTTACTAGAGAATGTCTGATACTCAAACATGCCTACTAAGTACTACTGTTACTGCTACAACAGTTGTACTGAAGACTTCAGATCTCAGAGCAGCTCTCAAAGACTGACCTTTGACCTCCCTCTGGATCCTTTCATCAGCCGTCCATCAATCTCCAGGTCTGCTCCCTCTGACAGAGACATGATCAGTGTTATAATACAGTAGTATTGTAGTAGAGTGCTGATGGTAACAGGCAGTGGACATTCAGTGGAGTCAGTCTCAGTGTGTATTAGTGTGTATTGTATTACGGTGGCGTGGCGTGATGCTCAGTCTCAGCGTGTTCCCGGCTCTCCTCAGGATCTGGGCGAGGTCTCGATGCTGCAGACCTCCGACAGCTCGCCCCTCCACCGCCTCCAGCTGGTCTCCAGGCTGGATCTGGCCACTGCGAGCCGCCGGGCTGCCGCGACGCACCGTCACGAAGCGGTGAGACATTAGGGACGGGGCTGTCAAAGTTAACATGATAATAACGCAACTTGTGATTTTTAGGTTGTAGCAGGTTCAGTTTTAAAGCTAGAGTGAAGATACTGGTATCATAGGAAACTAGAAAAAACCTGAGGAATCCATGACGTGAAACCATGTCATACTAGCTTGTCGTAAAGGAGCTTAAATAACACTGCAAACTTAGGCTAAATTATAGCGAGGAAAAACTGACATGGCCATTTTCAAAGGGGTCCCTTGACCTCTGACCTCCAGATATGTGAATGAAAATGGGTTCTCTGGGTACCCACGAGACTCCCCTTTACAGACATGCCCACTTTATGATAATCACATGCAGTTTGGGGCAAGTCATAGTCAAGTCAGCACACTGACACACTGACAGCTGTTGTTGCCTGTTGGGCTGCAGTTTGCCATGTTATGATTTGAGCATATTCTTTATGCTAAATGCAGTACCTGTGAGGGTTTCTGGACAATAATCGTCATTGTTTTGTGTTGTTAAATGACATACAATAATAAATATATACATACATTTGCATAAACCAGCATATTTGTCCACTCCCATGTTGATAAGAGTATATAATACTTGACAAATCTCCCTTTAAGGTACATTTTGAACAGACAAATGTGCGATTAATTTGCGATTAATCGTGATTAAATATTTGAATCGATTGACAGCCCTAGTTATAACGACTTTAGAATCATTTTAAATCTGTTTTAGAAGCAGTCAGATTCGGCTCGTTCCTGTTTTGTGTCTTAACGGAGAGAAAAACAACATTTGTGGGAGTTGGTTCTTACAACACACACACACACCTGATCCTGGTGTTGAAACCTCAGAGAGGAGAGAAATTCTCAGAAAGATTTTCTGGCTCAGAAACATTAATCACAAGACTAAACTGTTTCTGCTCCAGCAGAGAGATCACATGGCCAGCAGACAGACAGTATTAAAGTGACCCTGTACCATGAACCAATCCGACCACTGACTGTTTGCACAGTTTCATGTTGTGAAGTCAAACAGCAGCAGATAAAACCTGAAGGACAGAAACACGCTGACTCCTGATAAACAGCTGGATGGAACATGTGAAGAACGTTTATCAAACCAAAGAAGTCAATCTAAACTACAGGATTTAACGTCAGTCCTGGTCTTCTCAGTGTCCACAACAACACTTTCACAACACTGCTCCTCATTTGGATAAAGTTGAGGTCTAGGCTACTTTATGCAAATCAGGGGCGTCCGGCATGACTCGCCGACTCTGGAAATTCCCTGGAAACTTTTAAAATAACCGTTGTTGTGAGCTGGTTTAGGTTGTATGGAGGACGGAACCTGCCAAAATCAAAAATAAATAATAAATAAATAAATGACTCGAATAAATAAATAAATAAATAAATATGTCATTAAATGTAGCAAAAATAATATTTAAAATAAATGTACACACATTGAGTGACAGCCCCCTCATTTGCATTATAAAAAGATATGTGTAAAAAAATGTATAAAGAATCGTGCAGAAATATACAAATAAATACATAAAAATAAATGCAAAAATAAATAAATAAATAAAAGGGAATATTTTCTAAGCAGGTTGATAGAAACGAAATGAAACCGTTGGTATGTGGAGCATTGTTCGTTAGTCTCGGAGACACAGTGAGAGACTTTGGCCTGAACAAATAAACTAGAAATAAACAGGATTTATAGAGAATAGACTGAAACAGGAACAAACACCAGCAGGTCCTTCAAAGTGACTTTAAAGGAACCTTTAATATATCAAAGAGTCAAAGTGTGTGTGTGTTTAAACTGAACACAGAGGTGGGGGGTTGAATGTTAGCATGAGAGCTGATAAGCAAAGAGCTGAGTTCAACAAGCTGAGAGAGAAACACATGAAGAGAGTCTGATGTTATCAGACAGACAGCTGGAAGGAAACAACCATCGCTGGGCTTCTAAAATATCTCCAATAACACCAACATGACAACATGAAACCACACAGTTTATAACCTTTAACAGCTCTGAGGTACAAGCATAATATGTATTAAGTATAAGTAACTGTAGGATCTTGCTAGCATCCCTCAGCTGCTGCAGTGGAGTCATTCAAATCTCCAACAAAATTAAAATGTCTGTACACATCAGACATTAAGTCATGGCCGCGTCCCCTTTTTGGGGAAAGAAAACTGAAGGTCTCATAGACTTCAATGCAATCTGACGTATGTCTGGATTGTAATTTTGACAAGTTCGTATACATTCATCTCTTGTTATACAAACGTTTGTTTTATACACATGTCTAATAAATATTTTGCGACCTTGCCTGAACCTGAGCGTTGGCAATCCCTTAATAAATGAAGGCTGATCGCCACCATGTCCCTTCAGTCTTCCCTCATCCAACACAGTGGAGGATATGCTTATCCAGACTTCTATACATATTTGATTGAATCCCGTTAGGCTAAGTGTTGTCTGTAAATAACCAACCTGTTGATAGCCAACTGTTTGATCTATAGGCTGAGATTTAGTTGGAGACGACAGTCTGATGCTGCTATAACGTTAATGTATGACTGTATTACTAAAGGAGGTGAAAGAGTCACGCGTCATCAACATGTCATATCTTTGGGGTACAACACATGTAAAATCTGGTCTGCACTCGCCAAAATTGAGCCAATCGGTGCATGTGTTATACCTCATACCCTAAGACCCGTGTCCCAGCCTCTTTCAATACGCCTTGGTATTACTGCAGCAGCCGCCCACTCAAACTAACGTTAGCTAGCCATGTTAGTCACTGTCACCAGCATCATTTAGTCATTTAGCACACTGACAGTGAATATTCACGTATCGTATGAGCCTCAAATCATTTCATTATTTTCTCTCCTGTCACGGCGAGTTTCTTTCCCCCAAAAGGGAGCACAGCCTCGGCGATGACGCCATGCTGGTCTGGTCTATAGCTTGGAGCCATAAAGCCATGCTGGTCTGGTCTATAGCTTGGAGCCATAAAGACCCTCTATTAGATCTTTTTAGGACACGGCAGGGGAACAAATCGGAGATCATAATTTTTTAATTTATATTTGGTGCAACCGACTACACAACTACTCTCCAGCATAGTGTTATTACTGTTAGCGGTTTGTTTAAAGTAGAAGTTTGGAGACATTTTTCAACTTCTTCTGGTTACTCTGTTACTGTCTATGAAGGACACGGGACTGGTTTCCCCCAAAAAGCCTACTCTGGATGACGTATTGCCGGTCTGATGTATGGAGAACCAATAATATACTAACATTTCCTCCTCTTTCCCCCCCTCTAACATCATCATCATCATCATCATCATCATCATCATCATCATCATCAGCTGCTACATGAGCACAGAAATACAACTTTCTCTTCATCATTGACATCCAGCAGGAGACCTCTGTGTGACAAACTGGAGCGCAGGTGAGTCTGAGCTTATTGTACTGTGAAATTGGACACACACACACGCACGCACGCACGCACACACACACACACACACACACACGAATGCATGCACACACACAGCTCCACATGGTTGAATTATGGATAACGTGACTATTATTAGACCAGTTGTTCTTCACGATGCTGAATCTGTTCACATGAATGGACAGAAATAGTCCAGTACTCGTACTACTATAGTATTTACTGTGTCACGATACAAAGTGGGTCAAATGCAGTAAATACCAGGATGTCCTGCTGGCTATTCTGACCCACAATCCTCTGGGACGAAAGCACTCTTAATAATTCATTTAACATTAAGTGGATTAATGAATACTTAAAAAACAAGGATAGTGTTTTTGGTTGTCTGCCCTGATCAGTTTCACCTGTCCCTCATTAGTCCTGCACTCACCTCACCTCACCTCCTGCTCACCTGTTCTCACTTCTCCAGTTAGTCCGTCACTATTTATCACCTCAGGTCCTTTGTTCATTGCCGGTTTGTCATTCGTTCTGTAGAGTTTAGTTTGCCTGTTACCTGCCTGCATCCTGGACTCTCAGTGTGTAAGCCTTTTTGTTAATTGTTGCTTTGGCTAAATTTTTGAAACGGTCTTAACATTTTCTAAACTGTAAGTGCAATTGTCACAACTGTTTGACGGGACAACGCAACTCAATGTTATTTCTGCAAAAGGCAGTAACTCACCCAAAACACTTAATTCATGCTTGAAACCTAGTTATTGTGTCAGTAAACTGGCCACCAAAATGAAAAGTTGTTTTGTCATCATGTGAGCCGTACTGGTCAAAATGTTTAGGTGTTTTTTCACCAGTCAACCCTGGAAATGTTTCTGATGTACAAATCTCTGTTTTGTTGACACTGACTGTACCACACTAGAATGTCATGTCAGTTTTGTCAAGCTGAAGGCTGTCGTGTATCGCACTGAACTGTTAGATTCCCAAGTTTACCCGGAAAAGTCAATACTGCATACACAGAAACAGGATATGTACATGTGCATTTACAGTAACTGTATTTAGATACATAGATTGACATTTATTATTATTATATACTGCTGGTAGTTCAATCTATAATAATTCATCAGCATTTATTATTCTAATAATATATATTTAATTCTTCTCATGTTTCGTTTGTAGAAAACGGCATTCTAACTCTTTAACTTCCTGTTTCACTGTAAAAGTCCTTTCATCATGTTTAATGTCTATAAACTGAACGTCTGAACATGAAGTAACATCTGGACACAAACACACAGTCAGCTGAGGCTTATTGTTACATAACACACACACACACACACACACACACACACACACGCACACACATTGTTTTTATATCATCAGAAAAAGAAAACTAAATGTTTTTTATAGTGAGTTCTATTCAGACTCTACTTAGTTCAGCAGCGAGTTTCTCTGGAGACTTTCCCCCAGGTGTGTGTGTGTGTGTGTTATAGATCAGTCATCAGGTGATCATTAGAGTGTCTGTTACTGATTACACTCTCAGAGAGTTCACATTGAACCCCCCGGCCCCGTTGGTCCAGTGACAACTCCAATAAGGTGGAGTTTTATATATATATATGGGCTATCAAAGTTAACACGATAATAAAGAGTAAACGCAGATTTGTTTTAACACCACAAATTTCTTTAACGCATTAACGCAACTTGTGATTTTTAGGTTGTAGCGGGCTCAGTGTTAAAGCTAGAGGGAAGATACTGGTATCATATGAAACTAAAAAACCTGATGAATCCATCGGTACCAACCATGTCATACTAGCTTGTTGCCAAGGAGGTTAAATAACGCTGCAAACTTGTGCTACATGTTGAAGAGGAAAAACTGTCATGGCCATTTTCAAAGGGGTCCTTTGACCTCTGACCTCCAGATATGTGAATGTAAATGGGTTCTATGGGTACCCACGAGTCTCCCTTTTACAGACATGCCCACTTTATGATAATCACATGCAGTTTGGGGCAAGTCATAGTCAAGTCAGCACACTGACACACTGACAGCTGTTGTTGCCTGTTGGGCTGCAGTTTGCCATGTTATGATTTGAGCATATTTTTTATGCTAAATGCAGTACCTGTGAGGGTTTCTGGACAATATTTGTCATTGTTTTGTGTTGTTAATTGATTTCCAATAATAAATATATACATACATTTGCATAAAGCAAGAATATTTGCCCACTCCCATGTTGATAAGAGTATTAAATACTTGAGAAATCTCCCTTTAAGGTACATTTTGAACAGATTTATTTGCGATTAATCAGGATTAAATATTTTAATCGATTGACAGCCCTAGTAAGAACCAATTTAGAACCAGTCAGATTCAGCTCGTTCCTGTTTTGTGTCTAAACGGAGAGAAAAACAACATTTGTGGGAGTTGGTTTCTTACAACACACACACACACACACACACACAAATCTTTCTATAATTCTTGTGTGAGCTGCTCTTAAAGGATTAATTCAGTAAAAACACAGAAGCATGTTTCTCTATCTGAACTGAGTCTGGACAGGCAGAACCTCTTTATAGAAACTGTTTCTTAGGATGGAAAGTTAAAACATGACATCACATATTTACTCAGTGATTAGTTTTTATCAGTAACACTCCTCCAGACTCTGACTGAACTATAGAAGGATCAGGACTGGTCCTCTAACCCTGAACACTGTCAACACGTAAATCCACTGATAGACACACAACAAGTCTGACTGCTGAGAGTTTCAATGAGGTGAAACTAGTTGAGACATTCCTGAGAGTTGATGGAGGAGGAGGAGGATGATGAAGAGATAGATAATAAAAGAGGGAGGAAGAAATGGCTTTAGGGAGGCTACATACTGGATAAGGGAACATCACATCATAGTCAAATATTAAGAAGAGATCACTTCATCGAGGAAACATTTCACACTAGTGGTGGGGAAAAACATTCACCTATGTATCGCGATTTTATTTTTACGATTTTGAAATAGATGTTTTAATGCCAGAATCAATATATTTGCTTCATTTGAGTCTATGTGGAGGTAGAAGGAAGTTACCACTTTTATTGTTGTAGTCTGAGTAACGTGACGTCATATCAGTTCTGTATCCTTCAACCAAAACAAACCGCAGCGAGCCGAAACGAGAAAGTAGAAAACGGCGGAGGTTCCACGTGGATACGACCTGCACTCTCACATGTTAAATCCAAAGTGGTAAACACTACACATCCAGTAAAGTATGGAAACACTTTGGGTTTCACACATTGACATGAAAAGCAGAGCTAGACATCACGGCTAAAGCTGCATGCTAACTCTGTCACGGACAGGAAACGTTACCGTATTGCGGCCGGCCGTCACTCTCATCTCCATGGTCAAATGGGCCGACGCTACAACTGTAGAGAACCCATATACTGACATTTATGTTAAATGCATTCAAACGGCCCCGATGGAGCTGACCATGGATGTATAAAGAGAACGGAGCTGAAGGGAGAGCTAGAGACGCACTTGGAGAAGTTGGAGGAAGTACACACGTGTGACTACGTCCAGTTTTCAAAATAAGGTGTTAACAAAGGGAACTGTATATACAAAATACATATATGGAAATAAGATCGATTGGATTATATTCACCAGAATTATAAAACATCACATGTTCCTTATAAATTAAAAAGAAAATACCACTAATTTGAAAAGGAAATGTCTTTATTCTTTGATTTCTGGGTTGCTGGAAACAATTTAATAAATAATGTGTGACAATGATCCTGACTACATAAATGCTGAAAATCAAACATTTTTACTGTATAAATTTAGATATTTTCCAAAGTAAAAGTTCCTAGAAGTGTATGGTTCAACTTTTTCCCCATGGTCTAGTGTTGAAAAAGTTAACAAAAATCGCAATAAATCGTAATATCGAATCGCAATACTTAAAAATCGCAATATAAATCGAATCGGCACCAAATATCGTGACAGTATTGATTCAGGAGATAGGTGAATATTCTCAGTCCTACTACACACACCAACAACTCTTCCTTCAGCTGGGAAGAAATACAAACCAACAAGCCTTAAATAGTTCATCTTTAAACCAGTACAGAGTCTATACTGGTTTCTGTCAGACCTCAGTACGCTAGATGACACACACACACATACACACACCCACACAAACACACACACACGGAGTGACTTACGTTTGGAGTCCTTCACAGTTTTCAGAGCCGACTGCAGTCGTTCCAACATGATGAATATAGACCAGAGACAAGCAAACACAAGAAACTATCTGTCTGTCTGTCTCTCTGTCTCTCTATCTGTCTGTCTGTCTGTCTGTCTGTCTCTCTGTCTGTCTGTCTCTCTGTCTCTCTATCTGTCTGTCTGTCTGTGAGGCAGGTTGTACCTCTGAACGTGGGCGAGTGAGACTGAGCTTGAAAGAGAGACAGCTGGGAGGGAGGGGGCGTGGCCAACAGAGCAGATAACACACACACACACACACACACACACATGCCTTAACAGAGGAGATTATTGTTCATGTTTCAGAGGAGGCGATGCGTTTGAGGTCTCTGTGCTGTGCTGTAAACCTGGTCGTTGCTTCCAGCTGAATGAAGCTCAGCTGCTGCATAGACTCGTTATAACAGTCGGAGAGCCGTCAGCGCCTCCTGCAGGCTGCACAGGTCATCACAGCCACACGATGAACAAACAACATCCTGATGATTTATCTCTTTCTTAGAGTCAGTTATCTCACTCTGGATACACACTTCTCACTGCGTCAGAGCTCACTGTGATGATTGAAATCTAAACAGGCCCTGAGAAGCTCCCAGCAGGAAATCCCGTCTTTTGAGCTACATAAAAAATATGCTCAAATCATAACATAACAAAGCCCAACAGGCAACAACAGCTGTCAGTGTGTCAGTGTGCTGACTTGACTATGACTTGCCCCAAACTGCATGTGATTATCATAAAGTGGGCATGTCTGTAAAGGGGAGACTCGTGGGTACACATAGAACCCATTTTCATCCACATATCTTGAGGTCAGAGGTCAAGGGACCCCTTTGAAAATGGTCATGACAGTTTTTCCTCATCAAAATTTAGTGCAAGTTTGGAGCGTTATTTAGCCTCCTTCATAACAAGCTAGTATGACATAGTTGGTACCAATGAATTCCTTAGGTTTTTCTAGTTTCATATGATACCAGTGTCCTCACTCTAGCTTTAAAATTGAGCCCTTCTCCTCCTGGTGAAGTAGTCTCCTAGCGGCGAAGAGTGAGGCAGAGGGACCGTGACCCAGCGCTGTCCGCTGTTGGGCTCATTCTTTTTGTAGCATGGTGGAATTAGCAAGGTAGCTCGCTAACTAGCCCGTCGCTAAATGAGATTGTAGATGTGTAACTTTAGCCCACTGCTAGTGTTAGCCTCCAGTCAACACTATGACATAATGTACAGTACCATTCAAATGCAGAAGGACAGTGTTCTGAACAGTGGCTCAACTTATGAAAATAACAATATACATGTAGTGACCATCAGCATGTAAATAAAGTGAAAACCCAACAAAACAGCAGAAGGGCTTCACTGGGACTCACCCCCATTGGTCACTTCCTGAGAGGCGATGACGAATCCGAAGCCTTCTCCCGCCCGCCTCCTCAGCTCCACGTCCACCGTCTTTACTCCTCCTCTTCCATCCTTGGATACTGCTCCCAGGGCTCCTCCCCCACCTCCCCCTCTGACGGGAGGAGGCCCGCCGGCGCTCTCCTCTACTCCAGGCAGGTCACGTGGCTCTAAGGTCAACGTCACAGGAACCGAGTCCAGGAAGCTGGTGCTCTGGATGAGGGCCGAGGCTGGGGGCCCGTTTGGCGTCTGGGCTGGAGGGGGCCCTGGAAAACAAAGAGGAGTCAGATGAGGAGGAGGAGGAGACACACTGATGGGAGCAGACGGACAAGAAGGACTCGATCAGGGCAGTTACCTTGGTGGGTCCCTGGGACTGGTAGCTGCCCCTCCTGGGGACTCTCCAGGACCAAGCCAGCCTGGCTGAGTGGGGGGACTCCCCCCACCAAGGCACCCGTGGACGGGGAAGGCAAGTTGGCTGAAGTCGGCGGGTGGGATGAAGAGGGGGTGGCCAGGCCGTGTGGGGAGGGGAGGGCCTTGTAGAGGTTGGGGGTGACGACTGGGGAACACATGGGACCTGGTGGAGGGAACACGGTATTCATTGTTGTTGGTTCACCTGTAACACGTTTTTACTGGTGAAATGAGTCAGATCTAATGTTCAGTAGTACCTCCTCTGTAGACCAGTAGGACCACCTCTCCCTGTTTGGTGTGTTCTTGCAGGACTCTCTGGACCTGAGGACAGAAATATACCAGTGGTTATGTATGGAAACATAGTAGTGCCCCGTATGCTAAATCCTGGTGTAAAGGTCCTGACACACCAAGCCGACAGTCAGCCGTCGGATAGTTTGGGCCCGTCGGTAAGCGTCCGTCGGCCTAGTTTTTTTTGGTGTGTCCCGCACCGTCGGCTCTAGTCTGTTATAGTTTTTTCGGCTGATTCAGCGTGTTGAAACGGCGGGTAGTTCGTCGGTGAGAGAAATCACTCTGATTGGCTGTTCAGCTTGAACGAATCAGAACACGAGAAGGGAAACGGAAGTGAGGAAAGCAAGCCAACGAGTAAAGTCAAGAGGACACACACAGAAGGCTCTTCTCATTTTCCATCTTCATCTCATCTGATCATTCCAATACACGGATATTTTCACAACGACATGGCCATCTGGAAAGAAGCTAAGTAGTGAGAGTGGTGTGAAAATGGTCGTCAGACGCCGCTTCGTTTCATGTAACGTATCATAACGGCTTGTATATCCTCCCCCCCCGAACGGACTGTTAATACTACGTCACTGCTCCGACCGTCGAATAACGCCGCGGGTGGGTTTACATTGGAGTTAGATGAAAGTCCGGTTTGTCACATACTGTTGCTTAAGGGCGCCTCCGTGCGTCGGATTCCGATGTTGAGGGGCGCTTACCAAACGGCGGTATTTGACAAGTTGGGAGTGAGAACGGCTTGATAGAAACACTGCAGACTGCAGATGTGGTCGGACCGTTTATACTGAGGCCTTCAGAGTGACATCATAGAGATTTCCCCACCGTCTGTGAGTCGGTCCAGAAACAATGAGCATCTCTTTGAAATGGTTGATGTTGAAACCTTTCGTTAAGAACAGCCAATGAGAGTGGACCATTCTGAGACTACCTTGGTTGGACGTTGGATAAAGAATAATCTGTTACCTGGGAGAAGCTGAGGCTCTGTACGTCTGCTCCGTTGATCTTCACTATAGCGTCCCCCGCTTGCAGCGAGGGGCAGTGCCTTCGATCCCAGACCCGCCTCACCACCGCCACCTGACCACCTTGCCCCCCCGCCGTCACGCTGAACCCCAGCCCCCCACTCTCACTGCGCCCGAGGGCCACCGGTACAAGCTCCCCACCAGGAGCTGACCCGGGCGCCGCCGCCGCCCCAACGGGGAGAACCAGCCCCGGGTTTCCTCTGGAGGCCGGGGAGGGCGCCTGGTGATTGGCTGGACAGCCATTAAAGCCGCATGGCGGAACGTCTCTGGGTGGGGTCAGGGGGGCGAGGGAAGTCTGGGGCATCGGCGGGCGCTGCACAGGAGCGCCAGGAGGTGTGGAGGAGGAGGAGGTGGGGTTGTTAGCGGCGGTGGGGCTGGTGGAGGTCTGGAGGAGGAGGCCCGTCTCTGGCTGAGAGAGGGGCAGTTTGGACAGAGCGTGGGAGGACGAGGAGGTGATGGGGAGCGTGGAGGAGGAGATGGGGAGCGTCGACGTAGACAGGTCGCTCTCGGAGGACTTGGAGCTCTGATGGTGGAGGAGGGAGGAGGAGGAGAGGGTGGGGAGAGTGCTGCTGTTGTAGCGAATCAGAGAAGACCTGCGAGGAGGAGAAGCAGGAAACAGATGGTTTAAATGCTAATTTATTATTTCAAGATAATAATTATAATGCTACTGATACTACAACTACTACTATTGTTACCCTGGTTCCAGACCTAACACTGATGCTAACTAATGCTAACTGAGCTCCTCTCACCTTCGTGTTCCAGCGTTGGACAGGCCGCCATCAGAGTCGCTGTGATTGATGGCGCCTGTCCTCTCTGGAGGGGGTGGTGGACCCAGTGGGGGGTCAGGGGAAGTGGGCGTTGGCGGGCCTGTCAGCCCGTTCGTCATTGGCTGAGCAGCGTAGGAGGGCGGGGTTTGGCCCTGTCCTGGATTTCAGAGCGAAGGAGTTAGTGATTAGTAAACAGAAAGATGATGGTGGAAACACATTAGTTGTCCATCTTATTAAACACATGAAGGAAAGTTTCATGGATAATTATTTGAAGCGTGACGACCGCCCTTTCTGGGTCATCTTTCTGACCTGGCGTGCTGCCGTTGGCGTCCAGCGTCCGACTATAGGTGAGGTGTGTCAGGCCACGGTTGATGTTGGGGGGCTCGCTGCGAGTCTGTGGCTGTTGAAAAGGTTAAAAAGGTCAGATACAAAGATTCGGGGTCACTGTGCAACGGTAAACAGAATATGAAGCGCACCGTGTCCAGACTCTGTTTGGGACATCCGTCGGGGTTATACAGCATCGGGTATCCTCTCCTCAGCACCACGTCCACGCTCTGACCCATCGGCACCGACTTCAGCATCTCCACCACCTCTTTATGAGAGCGACCCAACACACAGCTGTCGTTGATGTAGACCAGGATGTCCGCTGGAGGACCACAAACCAGGAGACTCAGTCAGTGTACAGCGTCTTACATCATAATCTGACATGTTCAGTAATGCCGGGTTCACACTACACGAGAATCAAGCTGATTTTGGGGCCTGATTCCTCCAGACAATCGTCAGCAAAGCCCTGATTGTTTGATGGTTCTAAAGATTATCTTTCCAGATATTCCTGTGGTGTGAGGTATGTCGAGAGTGTTTTTTACATCCACCAATCGGCTCAGAAGTCCATCCTGGCACCAATTTCAAATCATAAATATTAAACATGTTCAATATGTACGATCGGATATCCTGTTGTGTGTGGGGAACCCCAAGGACAGCCGATGACGCAGTCACGTGGGAAAGAACGATTGCCAATTGGGAACCTAGCTCATCAAATGAATGAGCTAATGCTAAACGTGAAGCATAAAGTAGTAGTAAGATGGAGCTCAGAAATGGAGGACCAACTTGTTGATTTGTGGCAACAACACAAGTGTTTATTTAACGTGTCTCCATGACTTCATCCATCTATCCTTTGTCAAATTTCAGTACAAAGTAAAAACTAACATAACTAATTCTTCCTGCCCGTCGTCCGCCATGTTTGTTTACACTAAAGTCACGTTTGATGGCGAGAGATTTTATGAGATTTCCATTTTTTTTAGTGGAAATTCTTGTTGTTGATGCTGGATTCGAAGGAACACGAACGAAAAATGAGGATTAACTTTTTATAAGACATATGAACCGTTGTGTGAGGAGACTTTGGTGATATTACTGTTTGTATTACTCCATCTGCTGTGTCTCTACTGAACAGCTTTCTAGTGTATGTCTACTGTATTCTACTTTTTCTCTCTGATGTTGAACAGCGTTCAGTGTTCAGGAGTTTTCTGCTGAAACTCTGCTCTCGTTCCCAGCAGTGTGTGTGTGTGTGTGTGTGTGTGTGTGTGTGTGTGTCTGTGTGTGTGTGTTACATTCCTGACTATTTATCCTCAGTGCACGTGAGCAGGTCTGACTGTGGGAGAGAAAGGAGGCTGTGTGTCGGACAGATTAAAGAGAGAGAGAGTGTGTGTCTGTGTGCGTGCGTGCGTGCGTGCGTGCGTGCGTGCGTGCGTGTGTGTGTGGATTAGTTGTAGATCATGAGATTGTGTCTCAGCTCTTTATTTTTCTGAAACAGCAACATAATCCTCCAGAGAGTCTCTGTTTCATAACCACTAAATACACTAAATATATCACAACAGAACCTCCAGTAACAGTACTGTTCATAACTGTGATACTGTAGTAGTAACAGTAGTATCAGCAGTATCAGCAGTGGTATCAGCAGTATTAGCAGTATCATCAGTAGTATCAGTAGTATCAGTAGTATCAGCAGTATTAGCAGTAGTATCAGTAGTATCAGTAGTATCAGTAGTATCAGCAGTATTAGCAGTAGTATCAGTAGTATCAGCAGTATTAGCAGTAGTATCAGTAGTATCAGCAGTAGTAGCAGTAGTATCAGCAGTATTAGCAGTGGTATCAGTAGTATCAGTAGTATTATCAGTGGTATCAGTAGTATCAGTAGTATCAGTAGTATTAGCAGTGGTATCAGTAGTATCAGTAGTATTAGCAGTGGTATCAGTAGTATCAGTAGTATTAGCAGTGGTATCAGTAGTATCAGTAGTTAGCAGTAGGATCAGTAGTATTTGTAGTAGTATCAGTAGTATCAGTAGTATTAGCAGTGGTATCAGTAGTATCAGCAGTATTAGCAGGAGTAGTATCAGTAGTATCAGTAGTATTAGCAGTAGTAGTATCGGTACCTGTGTTGAGTGCTGGCGGTCCTCCAGGTGTGACGCTGTACACCTGGAGGAACTCTCTGGGTCGACTTCCTCCAACGATGTTGAAGCCGAAACCTCGAGGACCTTTAGACAGCCGAGTGTGGATGGAGTAACCCTTCAGCTGACTGGGCTGCTCCGTGAACTCTGGGACTGAGACAGGAGAGGACAGGTGAGGACGGGAGAAGACAGGTGAAAACAGGTGAGGACGGGTGAGGACAGGTGAGGACAGGAGAGGACGGATGAGGACAGGAGAGGGTGTATCCAGTGAGTCTCTTCATACAGTAGCTGTCGTTTTGAGAGACACTTTAAATCTGGAGATATCCTGACTTCAGTCCAGAAACACTGGATCCTACATTTCCCATAATGCACCTGGTCTGAGTCTTTCATTAGAGCCTCACTGCCTGTATACAGAGACGTCTTTCAAACTCTACACCTACACTATTAAGAGCTTTTACTTCAGTAAAAGTACACAAGTATCATCAGCAAAATGTAGTTAAAGTATCAAAAGTAAAAATACACAAGTATCATCAGCAAAATGTGGTATATAAATGACACACATGTGGTAAATAAATACATAAATACATAATACTAAATGATAATAATAGTTGTTAAATTTAATAAGTTAAAGTGTCTGTGAGTCCGTGCTGCCCCCTGCTGGCTGCTGCTGTCAAAATAAAAGTCCTTTACACACTAACAGGAAGGGAGTTCAAACTGATCCTCAGCAGCAGATTACAAACTAAAAAACAACTTCCAACCAGAAAAATAAGTACATATTAAAAATATAATATCATTTCACCTCAATCACAACTTTGCCCTTTAAGATACGTTTGTTTATAATGAAAGTAAACGTTATAAACCAGTACAATAGTCTAGTAATTCAATATAAACCATAAAATAACGATAAATTCATGAATAAAAACATAAATATAAAATAAATAGAAACATAAGATAAACAAAATAAAATTCTAATAAAATAACTAAAAATCAAAAGAAATTTTCAATAAATATGAACTTATTAGACTTAAATTAATATAATAAAACAAATTTAAATAAATGTATCTAAACAAACCAACACCAGTTAACAGTGAAGCAGCAGTAGGTGCAGCGGAGTAACTTCAGATAGATAATTGATCAATCAAACTGACAGATAATCAATGAATGAATCAATCAGACAAACAAATCGACTTACGTTCTGTAAAGGGAGTCGACTCTTTGCTCTGAGTTCGAGGATCCAGCCAGCTGGTCGTCTTTGAGTTGTGACTGAAAGAGGGACATCATCATCATCATCATCATGATCATCATCATCATCATCATCATCATCATCATCATCATCATCATCATCAGTCTAAATACATCCACAGTCACAATGAATCCTGGGTAATGTAGGAGCAGTGGAACTCATTGGAACATACAGTAACTGTAAGTTAAAATTCAGTGTTTTCTCTTCCTGGTTTGGCAGTTTTTTTTATTTTTCCTTTTAATAAATTCCGGAAACACTCAGTGATGATGTCACAGTTGTGTCTGATGTCTGACTTTACAAGTGAAGGGAAACGTACTCATTAAATTTATCCGTTAAAACTAGTATGAGTACTGGTTCAGATTTTTTAACAGTCAGAATCAAAGAGATCAATTCAGCCGAGACCAAAATAAAAAAAAAAGTGATAATTGATGTTTTTAATGAATCAATCACCATCAGTAATCATGACTCACTCAATGTAGTACGGCTCTCCTGAATCACTGAACGCCAGCTCCCAGTTTTCAGGCAGCGGACCTTCTCCTCCTCCTCCTCCTCCTCCTCCTCCTACTCCTCCTCCTCTTCCTCTCCCTACTCCTCTTACTCCTACTCCTCCGTTCTCTATTCCTTCCCGATTCCCCACCGTCGTCTCCCACGATTGGCTGAGAGGCAGGATGGTGGGCGGGACTCCGGCTGAACCTGCTGTGATAGACAGACAGTGTGTGTGTTAGGAGTTTAATTAGAAAACAAACTCACCTGTATATGTATATATATATATATATATATACACTGTATATATGTGTGTATATATACTGTATATACTGTATATGTGTGTGTGTGTGTGTGTGTGTGTGTGTGTGTGTATGTACCTGACAGGCCGCTGTCCTCCTCACTGTTGTCTCCTTCCTCCACAGCCTTCTCCAGGTTACTCAGAGACTTGCTTCTCGTCCTGAAGTTCCTCAGCAGGTTTCGGTGTTCCTGGTACGTGATTGGTGGACTCTCTGGACCGATGTGGACCGGGCGAGGCGTCCCGTAGTAGTTCCCTGTGATTGGACGGTGAGAAAAGGAAAAAAAGGCCCTCATTTACTTTTACATTTCAATATTAACACAGTTAATATAATATAATATAATATAATATAATATAATATTATGTAAATTATATTATATTATATTAACACAGTTAATATAATATAATATAATATAATGTAATGTTAAATTATATTATGTTAAATTATATTATATCATATTAACACAGATAATATAATATAATATAATGTAATGTTAAATAATATTATGTTAAAGAATATAATATAATATAATATAATATTATATTATATTGTATTATATTATATTATATTATATTAACACAGATAATATAATATAATATAATGTAATGTTAAATACTATTATGTTAAATAATATATTATAATATTATATTATATTATATTATAATCAGATTATTATCAGATATTATAAAGATATAGAAAACTAGTTACTAACACAAATAACATTTACATTTAAAAATATAACAAGAAGGAAGAAAAACAAAACACGAGGGAAAAAAGAGAACTGGAGAACATAAAATAAAATAAATAAAAACCACAACAGGAGAGAAATAAATAATCTCTAAAAGATAAATATAAAGAAATATAATTAGAAAAAAGAAAATGTTGTTATGAAAGATGGTTTTGAACCATCAAATGAAAATAAAATTCAGTTTGAGGTTTTACAGACCCGACTCTGCATCGCACTTAGTTTAGTGTGAACAGAGGTATTTCTATTTTAGTCTCATTAATCCGCCAGATTAACAGAGCGAGGCAGGTTGAAGGATTAAAGACAGAAGATCCTCTTTTTCTCCCAAATACTGTTACAAAATTCATCACTTTTACTCCACACTGTAAAGAAATAGCAGTGTTTTCCTCCCTCAGGGTGTGAAAACACAGATGTTTTTACTCCTTTATAAAATGACTTGTGCTCTCACAGAGTCGGTCTTTTGTCCCTCAAATCCACTGGTGGAATGTAACTAAGTACATCTACTCAAGTACTGTACTTCAGTACAAATTAAAGGTGCTTTTCATACTTGTGCTGCTCTACATCTGAGAGGTAAATATCCTACGTGTCCGTGTTGTGTTCTGTTGCTTTGTGGCTCCGATTATTCATTGACAACATAAAGTTGTTGTTTTATTTTGACAGGTTTTGACAGGAAACCATTTCCCCCACACTATAAAGAGAGTCACTCTATCCCATACTTTAAAAAGTCTGTTTGACATAAAATGTAAAAATCACCCTGTCTCACTCTGCAAAAACTTGATCAGAGTAAAAACTATTTATCGCCCACTGTAAAAAATCACTTTATCCCACATGGTAAATAAGGACCTTATTCTACACTGCAAAAAAAATTTGTTTTATTAAAGGGACAGTCACACCTTTGAATTTGCCGCTCTCCAGCAGAGCTCCAGACTCCTCCAGAGAGAAAAACTCCTCGATGGACACAAAGTTGTAGTCCACACCTGAGATCTCCCCGTCCCGAGGCTGCCGGGTCGTACCTGTGAGGGGACACACACACACACACACCATGATGTCATCACAGAGGGACAGAGCTGTAGTCACAGGAAATGAACTCCAACACAGAGAGGTGAATACATTGAAGTCCTCACTGTAATCAGAAGAGCTCTCACTCTGTCACTTTGTGCTGTTGAGACCAAAACTTTGAATATTCCACTCTGTGTGTGTGTGTGTGTGTGTTTGACCTACAACACTTCACACACTATCTTACACTGTTTAATTACCTCCAACACGTGTTTAGTCCACTTCCTGTGGTCATTAACAGAAACTTTATTTAAATCCAGAGGACAGAAACCTGCAGCTGCTCAGGTTGACCTTTGACCTCCAGCTCTAACATCCATTTAAAGGAACATACTGCTGTTTTTCTATTTCATGTTTTCACTACAAATCCAGCATGTACTTAGTGGGCGTGGAGTACAAGTCAACCTCACAGTGGACTCTGTAGACTGGGACCAGGATCAACTGGTATTATATTAACCCCCTGAGACCCGACTGACTTTACTGTCTTTCAGAGGCTGCAGCAGGTTCAGTTTTAGAGCTAGTGTGAAGATACTGATATCATATGAAACTAGAAAATCTAAGGAATCTCTGTGTGCCATGTCATACTAGCTTGTCAAGAAGGAGGCTAAATAACGCTCCAAAATTACACTACATTTTGGCGAATAACTCTGACCTCTAGATACAGTATGTGAATGAAAATGGTATTGTGTGATGTGTTTGAATATTTCTGCATCCTGGGGTCCCTAAACAGTCTTGTAATTGCATAAATTGGGTATCACTGTAGAGCTGAGACTCGTGTGGATCCAATGAGCCCAACTGTATTCATGTGTGATGATGTTAGTGCCCATAGGATGGATGGCTTTCCTAGCTAGATTGACCATAAGGGGGTTTCTGAGCAGTTTACACAACAGAAGCGCTCGCCATCCAATCGACGAAAAATGCAATTCTTGCAGAAATCTCTAAATGTCAAAAGTTTTTGATACCAGATCACAGCATGACTTTTCTACGGTGTTCCTTAAGGTCTTGGTGTCTTAATGTGGTATTTTGGAGGGATTATTGATCATTTTTATCAATTCTCGAGTGGTAGAAATTGGTTAAATTTAGCACCAAACCTGTGTAACAATTGGTATCAACCCAAAAATTGCTTCAGCAACTTATGAGACATAATAGAGCATGAGGATGACCATCATATACTTCTATCATTATGTTCTAAACCCTTACACACTTTCACTATTTATTTTAATTCATTAATTAATTCATGTTTATTTCTGATTCATGACTATAGAACAACTTGACACACAGTGCTGAGCTGCGTCTCAAATTAATCTTCAGGTTCCCAGCTTTCAGATGATGTACATCGTCTATTGTGGGTCTCAGGGGGTTAAAGTGACTGTGTGTGTGTGTGTGTGTGTGTGTGTGTGTGTGTGTGTGTGTGTGAGTGTGCGTGTGTGTGTGTGTGTGTGTGTGTGTGTGTGTGTGTGTGTGTGTGTCCAGGTGTGTCTTACAGGGGACAGCTCGCAGGTACAGGTTCTCTCTGATGAGCTGCTGCAGCTGACTGTCCATGGAGCCCGGAGTGAAACACTTACTGAGGTACAACCTGAGGTCCTTACAGAGGGACGAACCTGACAAACACACACATACAGGATATGATGTCATAGTGATGTCATCAGATTACAAAGTCCCTGGAGGCTCTAGTAAATGCAGTACCTGTGAGGGTTTCTGGACAATATAAATAATAAACACTCGTCAACACATGGAGAAAATTTACTTAGATGCTTTTTCCTTCATGGAATTTCTTATTTTACAGGAAACTCTCCATCCCTCACACACAGCTGCTGGCCTTCAAAATAAAATCATAATTATTTTCATTAATCTGCAGATTATTTCCTCCATTAATCGATTAATCATTTCATCTATGACATGTCTTAAAATAGTTAAAACTGTCCATTATAATTTCACAGAGCCTATCATGACATATCAAAATAGTTGCTGATCAATTTTCTGTTGATCGACTAATGGATTAATTCTCTAAAAATCCCTCTGTGATAAAACCATAAAACACGACGTCAAACATTAATCATTAATCTAAATAAATCAAACAGATGTAGATGTTGAAGGTGTCCACTCACCTGGTGAGACCGTCTTGATTCTGATTGGATGAGGACAGGAGTTGAGGACTCCTCTGACATCACCGAGGGTCATCCCTAACACGGGCGTCCCCCCGATCTCTAAGATGATGTCGCCCACAGTGGCCCCGCCCCCGTGGGCCGCAGTGACGAAAGGGAACTCGCCGTAGTCTGCCCCGCCCCCGATGGCCAGACCCAGCTCTCCTGAGCCGCCGCCCAGTGGGACGAAGCTCTCCTGCACCTGGAGGACAGACAGGGAGGACAGGAAGTGACCTGACTGAGACGCCGGAGCAGAAGTTCACGCCAGGTATCAAGAAATGAAACGTTACCTTGGAGCGCCAGTGCAGCTTCTTCACCGTCGCTTTAGACATGTCGGTCGAGCTGCAGACAGAAAGAAACAAAACAAGTTACTGAGCACGCTCAGTAGCACACCTGGTTTTACCTGCTGGTCACACAACACACCTCTAACGGTCAACTGGCTCACATCTACACTGAATCTGAATTTAAAGTGTTCGACTAGTAACGTTCACACCTGTACACACCTTTAAACACAGGGGAACACATATAGACACCTGTGAATACCTGTTCACACCTGTACACACGCTTCTTAACCTCCTTGCTTCCTTGTTAGAGAGCTCTTTTACTTCCTCTCTATCTAACTAGGACGCTTCTTAACCTCCTTGACTCCTAACTCGGACGCTTCTTTACCTCCTTGCTTTCTTAAGAGAGCTCTTTTACTTCCTCTCTATCTAACTAGGATGCTTCGTTACGTCCTTGACTCCTAACTAGGACACTTCTTTACCCCCTTGCTACCTTGTTAGAGAGCTCTTTTACTTCCAATCTATCTAACTAGGACGCTTTTTAACCTCCTTGACTCCTAACTAGGACGCTTCTTTACCTCCTTGCTTCCTTGTTAGAGAGCTCTTTTACTTCCTCTCTATCCAACTAGGATGCTTCTTTACCAAATCGCTTCCTTAGAGAGGTCTTTTACTTCCTCTCTATCTAAATGGGATGCTTCGTTACATCCTTGACTCCTAACTAGGACACTTCTTTACCTCCTTGCTTCCTTGTTAGAGAGCTCTTTACCTCCTCTCTAACTTACGAAGCGTCTCCTTCACTAATAGACCCGACAGACGTGTTGTTATGCTTCCTGTGGTTATAATTGGTCTCCTAGCAACAGAAACATGTAGTGATGAAATGTTTAATCAGCAGAGAGCTGCACAGAACGGTTCTCCGTCTTCTCTCCCTGTTCTCCATCAACTCATCCACTCTGCTTCAGTCTCACTCAACGGCAGATGGTGGCGGACCACAGGGAGCCACACACACACACACACACACACACACACACACACACACACACACGCATACACACACACGCACACAATACACACGCGCACACACAGAGAGATACAAACACAAATGCATGCAGACCCGCCACGGACACCATTTCATTTATACACAATCAGACCTCCAGGGACACACACAAACACACACACACACAAACACACACACACACACACACACACACACACACTGCTAGACGGCGTACGGTAAATATGGAGGAGCATATGTGAAGGTGGGAGTCAGAGAAGAAACAAACAACAACTAAGCTCCCCACCCCGAGCAGCGATTCAGACAATCTGACGCTTTACATTTAACTGATATCAGATCACGAGGAAGGAAGTAAGGAGGTGAAGAAGCTCCCTAGTTAGGTAGTGAGGAGGTAAAAAGCATCCTTGTTAGGTAGTGAGGAGGTAAAAGGCTTCCTAGTTAGGTAGTGAGGAGGAATGAAACACGTTATTATGTCATGGAGGTGAAGAAGTCAGTCCCTAGGGAATAAGGAGGAAAGAAGGAGGTAAAGAAGCCCTCTAAACAGGAAGTGAGGAGGTGAGAAAGGTTTACTCTTTTCCTACCTAATTAAGAAGAAGAAGACGCCTAGTAAGGAAGGAAGGATACCTGTGAGGTAATGAGGATGTAAAGAAGCTTCCTAAGTAGGAAGTAAGGAGGTAATGAAAGGAAGATTTTGTAGTAAGGAAGTACAGAGTTAGAGTGGAAACTAGCTCCCTAGTTAGGTCGTGAGGAGGTAAGGAAGCTTCGTAGTGAGGTAGTGAGGATGTAAGGAAGCTTCCTAGTTAGGTAGTGAGGAGGTAAGGAAGCTTCCTAGTTAGGTAGTGAGGAGGTAAAGAAGCTTTCTAAGCTTCTTTGTTAGGCAGTGAGGAGGTAAGGAAGCTTCCTAGTGAGGTAGTGAGGAGGTAGTTATGAGGAGACGAGGAGTGGATCAGGATCTCGTGGCGTCTCTCCGTCTCTGACAGGAAGTGGAGTGATAGCCGTCACAGCGTGATGTCGACATGTGCTGCTATTAACACGTCATTAACACATGCTCGCTCGCCCGGCTCTCTCTCTGTCTGTCACCTCGTTCACTGCAGCCGCTCACACGTCAAAATAAAAGACTTTAACAACTTCCAATGATTCAGTACGTGTGTGTGTGTGTGTGTCTGTGTGTGTCATACCTCTACAGGTGGATGGTTTGGGTCGGTGTGTGTTCCATGTCACTGTGTCTCTCTCTCCTCTGTTTGTCCTTATGTCTCTCTCTCTCTCTCTCTCTCTCTCTCTCTGATAAGGCTGGTCAGAGTTCACAGTGGGATGTTAGTCAGAGAGTGTTCAGGGAGTGGACTGTTTTACTCTCTTTATATAAACTGTTTGAAGGAATGTGTGTGTGTGTGTGTGTGTGTGTGTGTGTGTTTCAATCAGAGATCTATATGTGACCTTCAGTGAGTGTTTGGGTGGAGTCCTGGTGGAGCATGAAAGCAGAAACCACTACAGCTGACTGTGATTGGCTCAAACACTCATGTCAATCAAGACAGCGATGATGTCATGAGTGACTTTAATGACGGTCAACGGTAATTTATTGTGAAAACAAAGAATTTAACTTGACACCGTCACTGGCAGCAGGTCTTAAAATATGTTTCCCTCTCAAAATAATAGAGATGTAGTTTAGTTGTGAGGAGCGTCGTTCAGTAGGAGACAGGACTGGTTCCTTCTTCAGCTCTCTGAGACGATGAAAACATTAAAATTATTAATGTGAGAGTAGATTTTACAGATGTGAGTGTGAGTGGATTAATATTCATCAGGTCACATGTAGGTCAGCCACTACAGAGATCCTCTACTCCTCTACTCTACTGTACAGACGAGTGATGCTTCACTCTGGCCTCATTCTCTTTGTTTTCTGTCCCACTGTATCTAACCTAGTTTCATCTTCTGTGTGTCTGTGTGTGGATGTCTGCGTGTGTGTGTGTGTGTGTGTGTGTGTGTGTGTGTGTGTGTGTCTAATGAAGCTGCAGATCTTCAGACTCGCTGTAAACCAGCAGTAATGATACAGTCAGACTGGGAGGAAATAACTCAGACTTTTTCTTGTTCTTTCTGCACATCACAATTCACACTATGGTGATGATGATGATGATGATGATGAAGATGATGATGATGATGATGATGATGATGATGATGAGAGCTGAGACTTGCAGCAATATAATAGGATTCTATCAGACCTGATTAGACTGAACTAATGATTATTTTCTCCATTAATCGATTGTTTGGTTTGTAAATACATTTGCTGCGTCTCTGATGGAGAACAGGACGTTTTTTTAACGGTACCATTTTTTACAGCGTGCTCAGTAATGCGTCCCAGAGGGCCAAGCTGTCAGCATCAGACAGAGTCGGTTCACCTCCAGGCTCTTAGCAATTGTCTCAAACACAACCCTCGCTCCTCTGGGAGTTGTAGTCTTTCACATCAAAGATGTAGTCCTTGAACGCGCTACCTGAGAGACGACTGAACACAATGAGCCACGAAGGAGCTTCTTCTTCACAGCAAACAGAGCGTTTAATCATCAAACACACCTCCGCAGGCTAAAAACTACTCATTCATGCTCCTCAACTAGAAGTATGACCTCACGTCTCCATCTGAAATCAAACCGATCTAACGTGACCTGACAACACTTAGCTTAGCATAAAGGTCCCGGTCTGTAACAGCTCTGTAACCAACAGGTCCTCATTCCTAAACAATAGAAGAGGTCGACATATATCAGCGTTGGAGAGAACCAGCGACAGGCGCACGGTGCCTACGACTAACGTTTGTCAGTTAAAATAAGTGAGCGTTGACTTCTGGTATTTCACGGGACACAAACAGCGGTCTCCTGGTTCAAAGTCCTCGTCCATCCTCGCCAACCTCCCCCCTACGGGGACTTCACTTCGTCACCTGACTTCACGAGCACTTGCTATGAGCGTTAATATTGCTACGGTGTGAAATGATAAGAAGATGATGATATATTGATAAGAAGTGAAAGTCAATTGTTCATTCCATTGCAACATCAGCGCCCAGCAGCAGAGCTATGCTTCCGCCATTTTGGACTGAAAGCGACTACCGGACGACAGTAAAACATCCGCCTAAAAAGTGCCGTACAAAATTAAAACTATACTATTTCTATTCTATTGTCATATTCTACTGAAATGGCCTGTGTTGAACAATAAAATATTATAAATATAATGAGCGTTTTCAGACCAAAATGGCGGCAGTGGCTGTTGTCAAAAAAACACCAGAGTTTCATCTCTTTGCTTCTATACTCTTTGGCGAAAACACGTGAGATGTCTAATGTCCGTTTGTGGTTCACTCTAATTCTTCTTCTCTGCTCTCATGTTTCTGTGTTCAGAGAGCTCCAGGTCAGAGGTCAGAGGTCACTGCATCCTGACAGGACAGTAGCATTTGAGTCTGGAGCCATGACGATGATGAAGATGATGAAGACGATGGAGGAGGAAGAGCAGCTCTGTGTTGTTGCTCCCTGTCTGGTGACACTGAGCGTCTCTGACAGCAGCTGTCAGTCTGAATCTCTCTCTGATGACATCATCACCACACGGGGCAGAGCTAACGATGATGTCATCAGCAGGGAGACGAGCATCAACTCTGCTGGTTTCAGGACCTGAAGCTCTGTGAAACGTTTTACTGGTTGTTTATGGATGAAACAGGAAGTAGCCTTATATGGACATTTTAGGGGGCGTGGATTATGTTAATGATCTCAGGAACACAGCAGGTGATGTCCATCAGGCTGAAACAAGTCTGTTGGTTCACAGTGATTTAGATTCATTAATGTCCTCAGTGTGTCTCCTGATAGAGAGGAGATGGAAACAGACTTTAAAACGACGGAAAAAAAAAACATGAAATATCCAGATATATTAAACTCCGTTCAGGTGTTTCAGGTCTGAACAGTAAAATAGATTTAAAGTCTCCTCAGAGAGAGACATCGAATCTACAGTTATGATTCAGGATTAAAATCCCATTTTGTTGTTTCCTCATTTAAACTGAAACAGTCAACCGGAAGAGACTGAAGCTGCTGGACCTGAACCGGACCTGAACTGGACCTGAGCCGGACCTGAGCTGACATCACTGTGGGGAACCAGTGACGGAGGTTTGTCCCTGTGGTTCAGGTGAGACCTGCATCCTTCTCTTGTATGGAGGACGGAACCTGCCAAAATAAAAAATAAATAAATAACTGAATAAATGACTCGATAAATAAATAAATATATATTTAAATGTAGCTAAAATAATACAAAAAATAATTGTAGCGATTCATTAATTGATAAAATGTGACATGAATTGATATTTCTGTTTTAATTTGCTTCTTTATTTATTTATCTTTGTATTAATTCCCTTATTTATTTACTCTTCTGTTTAATTTTACCTTTCATTTATTGATTTACTGTATTTATGCAATAAATAAATGCATAAATACATAAATAAATACATTCATGCAAAAATAAATATAAAATAAAAAATAAGTGCAAAAATAAATAAATAAAAAGTAAATGCAAAAATAAATTAATAAATACAAAAATAAATGCAAACATTAATAAACAAATTTAATAATTAATACAAATAAATATATAAATAAATATAATGGAAAATCAAACAGAGGAGTAAATAAATAAGGGAATTAATATAAAGATAAATAAAGAAGCACATTAAAACAGAAATTTATGTCACATTAATGGCTACATTTATTTTTAATATTATTTTGCTACATTTAAATATATATATATATATATATATATATATATATATATTTATTTATTTATTTATTTATGTATCGAGTCATTTATTTATTTATTTATTAATTTATTTTTCTATTTTGCAGGTTCCGTCCTCCATACTCTTGTGGTGGTGCAGCCAGAAGACTCAGTGAACACCAGAAGCATTCTGTCCTATGTCCTTTCCTAACCACTTTTCCTTTCCTAATCACTTGTCATTGACCTGAATGAAAAACATTGTGAGGTGAAGGAAAGGTGTGAAGGAGGTAGGAAAAGACGTTTGCGGTGCTCAGAGAATCAGACCAGGCTACGTGGTGATGATGATGATGTGACGGAGGATGTTACCGACGTGGTTAAGATGGACGACTAAAAGACGTCTTGGATAGTTCGCTGCGTGCGTTGTTTCATGCAGGCGATGTAAAAATATGACTTTATTACCGGGGTTGGAACTGAAATAAAAAGTAACTGGTTGTCACATGGAGACTGGTTCAACTGGTTCCTGTCCACTCATATCACAGTCAGTATGAGGACATCCTCCTCTTCATGTTTGTCGTTTTCGTGAACGGACAAATGCCGCAAGGAATTGTGGGATGTCATCATCTCCTTTCCTTTGGTAAAGGATGGTCCAGTGTTCCCTCTGCTAAAGGAAGCATTGAAGCACCTTTCCTTAGCATTTGGAGGATTCAAACAGCTCTTATCATGGCTGACACTCAGTCAAAAACACTGTTCAACCACAGACTGGGTTTTAATCTAGAGTCTGATCCAGGTCCAGGTCCAGGTCCAGGTCCCGGTCCACCACAGCCCTGACAGGAAGCAAAGCTGAGTCTGAGATGTCCTGAAAAGGCCACCGTACAGAGGATTAAACCTTTGATTTATGTAATAACATGACGCATCATTTAAAAGATATTTTCAGTGGAAATTTTAATGGGAAAATGGTAATTAATAATGAATAATAATTAGTTAGAATAAAGTAAATATTCACTGATTATTTGTTTCTTACTGGACAAATTGAAGCCACATTAAATATATTTTAATAGTTGTCACAGCTGAGCTGCTGCTGCTCTCTGGATTAACGCAGTAATTACTTTGACTGAATGAATGAATGAAGTGAACCCATTCAATGGTGTCTTTATTATGTCCTCCTCATTAGTGCCAAGTGTTCAGTGCTGATTCAGCATCCTGGTTCAGGTTAACGTCAGTGTGTTGGAGCAGGTATCAGATCAGATTCTCTCTTGTTTGTTCGTTCACATTCCTCAGAGAGTTTCAGTAATCTGCTGGTTAAATATTAACAACGTTCAGCTCTGAAACACACTCTCACTGTGTGTTTTAACTGGCTTCACATATCCAACCAGACTCCATGTACTTTATGACTGTTTTACTACTCAGTGGACGGACTGGTAGTGGTGCGCTGTCATTAGCACGTTAGCATGTTAGCTTGTCAGAGACGTGCTGTAATGTTTCTGTTTATTAGTGATGATGTAATCCTTGATGTCTTCATGACATTTTAAACTGTGTACTTTAATACTGTTATGGTTCGTCTCCACAGGGACGTTTTTGGACGCGTGGGATCGCGTCGCACAGCAGCAGAGTTACGCTTCCGCCATTTTGGACTGAAATCGACTACCAGTAAAACATCCGCCTAGAGAAACTACAGTGAGTTGTTTTAGAGAATCACTGATGAAACTATTTGTGTTTTTAAAGATGTACGTCAACAGTAGGAACCAATGGGCAACAGACAGGAAGTCAGACAGTATTGAGAGACGGACTACCAAAGTGTTGGCGATGATATCAAAGAACGTATATTGATAGAAGTGAAAGTCAATTGTTCGTTCCATTGCAACATCAGCGCCCAGCAACAGAGCTACGCCATTTTGGACTGAAAGTGACCGTAAAAAAATAAAACTAAAATATTTCTATTCTATTTTCATATTCTAACGAAATGGTCTGTGTTGAACAATAAAATATTATAAATATAATTACCGGTTTCAGCTGATTACCTCCTCCTCCTCCTCCTCCTCCTCCTGGTTATTCACCTCCTCTTAGGTAAGAAACAACCTCCTTAATACACCTTCAAAACCTCCTCTTCTTCATTTACCATCTACAGTCACCTACAGCTTCATACTGTAACCAGCTGCTGCTGCTCCTCCTCCTCCTCCTCCTCCTCCTCGTCCTCCTACTCCTCCTCCTCCACAGGAAGAATTAACATATTGCTCCTCCTCATTAAAAAAAACACTAACCTCTAATAACACATCCTCGTTACTATGCTGCTCCTCCTCAGTGATAAACCTATAATAATGACACCTCCTCCTCGTTAACATCCTGCTCCTCCTCAGAGATAAACCTCTAATAATAACACCTCCTCCTTATTAACATCCTGCTCCTCCTCAGAGATAAACCTCTAATAATAGCACCTCCTCCTCGTTAACATCTTGCTCCTCCTCAGAGATAAACCTCTAATAATAACACGTCTTCCACATTAACATCCTGCTCAGTGCTAAACTTCTAATAATGACACCTCCTCCTCGTTAACATCCTGCTCCTCCTCAGAGATAAACCTCTAATAATAACACGTCTTCCACATTAACATCCTGCTCAGTGCTAAACTTCTAATAATGGCAACTCCTCCTCGTTAACATCCCACTCCTCCTCTCTAATAATAACACCTCCTCCTCGTTACATCCAGCTCCTCCTCAGTGATAAACCTCTAATAATAACACCTCCTCCTCATTAACATCCTGCTCCTCCTCTCTGATGATAGCACCTCCTCCTCGTTATATCCAGCTCCTGCTCAGTGATAAACCTCTAATAATAACACCTCCTCTTCAGTGATACACCTCCTCAGGTATGTTGTAGTGACTCAATGCAACTCCTTCTCGTTTACATCACGCTCCTCCTCAGTGATAAACCTCCAGTAATGGCACCTCCTCCTCGTTAACATCCTGCTCCCCCTCAGTGATAAACCTCTAATAATAACACCTCCTCCTCGTTAACATCCTGCTCCTCTTCAGTGATACACCTCATCAGGTATGTTGCAGTGACAACATTAATGCACCTCCTCCTCCTTAACATCTCGCTCCTCCTCAATGATTAACCTCTAATAATAACACCTCCTCCTCGTTAACATCCTGCTCCTTCTCAGTGATACAACTCTAACAATGACACCTCCTCTTCAGTGTCACTGTTGTCACTGCAACATACCTGATGAGGTGTATCACCTCATCAGGTATGTTGTCTGCTGGATACCAGATAAGAAATGATGATACAATAAAAGGAGGTGCTACCTCTCCCTCTCTAATAGCACCTCCTGTCCAGTAATACCAGCACATTAACACTCACTAATGCACCTCCTCCTCCTCCATCCTGTACATACAGCACCTCCTCCTGTCCAGCAGTATAGGCCTACACCTCCTTCTCCTCAGTAATGTTTACTCCTCACTTAGTGCTACTTCCTGATCATTCACCTCCTCTTTAATAAGAAATAACTCCACTTTACTCCTCAATACAGCTCTTAATAGCACCTCCTGTCAGTGTCCAATACACCAGGACACCTGCCTCCTCATATGTGTTGATGCATGCACCCACTCCTGATGAATACACCTCCTCCATCAGCTCCTCCTGCTGCTGCTGCCGTTCATTAACCGGTCAGAGGAGACAAAGAGCAGCTCCACCATGTAAACATCACTGATCCCAGAGCAGCTGCTGGTTCCAGGTTTACACGGTGACAGTTGATGAGACGTTCAGGTGCAGAGAGGATGGATGGAGCATCTGTGTGTGTGTGTGTGTGTGTGTGTGTGTGTGTGTGTGTGTGTGTGTGTGTGTGTGACCGACAGCTCGCTGCTGCTGTGGCCGGCCAGCAGGCTGCATGTGTCGGCTGTGAATGAATGTGCTGACGGAGCCGTTTGAACCTGCAGGAGCAGAAACCGACGGACCGGGTTTCTCGGTCAAAACGGCCGAGAAACATGCAGCCCAGAGCCTCAGAGCCTCATGCACACAGAAACGGTTAAACCCAGCTGGTGGTTCCGTTACCTTCATTGTTCTGCCGTGGTCCTCCGGTTCTCCCAGCACAGCACCGTGCGACGCGTTAGAATCCTCTCCGGGCTTTTAGTGTATTGATCTGATCCCTCCTCGGTGCTGCTGCTGCTGCTGGTGCTGCGTGCGTGCGCGTGCGTGCAGAGGGGTGCGCGTGCATGCGTGACAGTGCGTGATGTCCACTGCAGGTAAAAATGCAAAGCGATGAAAGGTTGAAGATCACACACACATACACACACACATATACACACAGCAGGCGTGTTTCCGTACAGTGTGTGTGCGCGTGCGTGTGATGGCCGCAGGTAGCTGCAGCAGCTTTAATGGAGCTTTACTACACAGTGACGAGTTAATGTCTCTCTACCATCCCTCTCTCTCTCTCTCTCTCTCTCTCTGAGGCAATAAGGAAAGAGAGGTGATGATAAAGGAAGTGTGTGCGTGTGTGTGTGTGTGTGTGTGTGGAGGGGGGGCGGGGCACCAGGAAGGAAGTGATGGAGCTCCTCCTTCAGAGGGAGGAGTCTGTGACGAGGAGGGTATTCAGGGTGATGGCTGACATCAGCATGTGTGTGTGTGTGTGTGTGTGCGTGTGTGTGTGTGTGTACCTGAGCGTAGCCAGAAATACTGAAGTCAGGAGTCCGACTCCCATCATCAGAAAATTAACTTTGGTCAGTGGTGGCCTGAAGGTTAGAGAAGCGAGCTTGTGACTGGTTCTCTGGGTGGGGAAAGTGAAGAAGAAGCACGTGCCCCTCCTTAATTACCACCACTGAGGTGCCCTTGAGCAAGGCTCTTAACCCCCCTTAACCCCAACCGCTTCAGTGGAGCTGCTCGGTGGCCAGCAGCAGGTCAGACCGGGGATATACTGGGCAGCTTCCAGAGGTCTGTACTACGAAGCAGGATTTGGCGTTATCGAGGTAACTTCAGGGTTAACTCTGGGTTTTCCGTACTACGAAGCTGGTTTACTTCTTACTGGGGTAGATCTCCATGGAAACTTATGCTTAACGGCTGCTCTGGAGCAGGTTATGTTCCAGATAAGAGATCAACTCCTATAGAAGCACCTCCTGCTGACCAATCAGAGCTCAGTGTGGTGATTGTATGATAATATCACACACATATCAAGACGTTTAAGTCATAATCCAGACTGAAATTAACACAGTTTAAACTGACAAATGCAGGAAGGACAGCTGGATTTATGCTGTGGGTGTTTACCACTTTGAATTATGTTTTTATATTTATTTATTTTTACTTCCTCTTGAGTCCGTTTCACACCGCCAGAGAGGGGGGAAGCAGGTGAAAGGAGGTTTAAATAGTCATAGACACAAAATTTTACACACAGGATGAAAATAGGTGTAATCCATTCATCTATTACACTCTTAAAAGCTATTTATATTTAGACGAGTAAATCTGATTTTTGAGTATTCCGTTAAATTAATAAGTCTGTTAATTTACGCATTCACACATCGGGAGTTTTTTCTTTTTCCAGCTGTTCTTCCTGCATTTGGCAGCTTCAACTGTGTCACTATTAGCCTGATTAAGTGTTTAACTTCTTCGTATTTGTCTAATATAGTTTGCTCTTCCTTTGTTAAATGTGCCGCTCTGTCTGTCAGTAGACTTGTCCATGTCTGTGATTGGTCATAAACTGCAAACACCTCCTCGTTCATATGAACGCGCTCATAACGAGATAGGAAAACCCTGGGTTGACTTACCGAGTTGATAACCAGATTCGTAGTACAGTTTAGCGAGATCTCGTTTGTTAGGTTAAGTGAAGCCAGATAACGAGAAGATACCCTGGGTATGTTGAACTCGCTTCGTAGTACAGGCCTCTGGTGTGAATGTGTAACTGTGTGTGAATGTGATCAGGGCGTTCCTGAAAGAGAGAGCATTGCTCTGAGTCAACCTCCCCTGAGTAAATAAAGGAAAATAAAGGTAGATCTCCATCCTCCTATCATTGTCGTTGTTATTGTCGTTGCCGTTGTCGCTGTCGTTGTCGTTGTCGTTGTCACTGTTTCTGTCGTTGTTGTTGCTGTCGTTGCTGTCGTTGCTGTCGTTGTCGCTGTTGTCGTTGTTATTGTTGTCGCCATTGTTATTGCTGTTATTGTTATTGTTGTTGCTGTCATTGTTGTTGTCGTTGTTATTGTCGTTGCCGTTGTCGTTGTCATTGTCGTTGTCGTTGTCACTGTTTCTGTCGTTGTTGTTGCTGTCGTTGCTGTCGTTGTCGCTGTTGTTGTTGTTATTGTTGTCGCCATTGTTATTGCTGTTATTGTTATTGTTGTTGCTGTCATTGTTGTTGTCATTGTTATTGTTGTTGTTGTTGTTGTCATTGTGATGTTGCTGCTGTTGTTGTTGTTGTTGTTGTTGTTGTTGTTGTTGTCTTTGTTCTTGTTGTGGTTGTTGTTGTTGTCATTATTGTTGTTGTTGTTGTTGTTGTGATGTTGCTGCTGTTGTTGTTGTTGTCATTGTTGTTGGGGTTGTTGTTGTCTTTGTTCTTGTTGTGGTTGTTGTTGTCATTATTATTGTTGTTGTTGTCATTATTATTGTTGTTGTTGTCATTGTTGTTGTTGTTGTCATTGTTGTTGTGGTTGTTGTCGTTGTTGTTATTGTCATTGTTGTCATTGTTGTTGTTATTGTTCTCATTGTTGTTGTGGTGGTTGTTATTGTGGTTGTTGTTGTCGTCTTTGTTCTTGTTGTTGTTGTTGTTGTCATTGTTGTTGTGGTTGTTGTTGTTGTTGTTTTTGAAGTTGTCGTTGTTGTCATCATTGTTGTTGTTGTCTGAGCCCCAGCAGTTGATGTTGGTTTGTCAGTGTGAACATGTTTCAGTCTGAAGTCTGGTTTCAGGGTTTCAGGGTGTTTCAGGTCTTTAGAACATCAGACCCCCTCACCAGGGTGACCCAGCCCGACCCGTTCTCACTCCCAACTCATCAAATACCGCCGTTTGGTCAGCACCCTCAGTATTGAACACTGACACACAGAGGCACCCTTTAGCAACAGTATGTGACGTACCAGGCTTTTAACTAACTCCAATGTGAACCCACCCGCGGTGTTATACGACGGTCGGAGAAAACAAACAAACAAGTCGGTCAAACAACACAAGACTTTCAACCAGGAGACCGGCGTTTGTGTCCCGTGTGAAACTAAAAGTAACGTTGTCATATTTTGTCATGTCAGTCGTTAGTCAGTGAAGTTAACATCAACCGCGTCCGTTTACTAACCCGAACTAAGTGGTTGTGTTGCCTAAACTTCATTATTTTAATTAAAATCCAATTAATGCTCAAAACTAGGAAATGAAATGAGATCAAAGGTCAAACTAACGTCCACACAGAGAGGACAGTCAGGCTCCATCTTGGACAGCCTCCTCCTCTTCCTCCTCCTCTCTCTCCTCCTCCTCCTCCTCCTCCTCCTCTCTCTCCTACTCCTCCTCCTCCTCCTCCTC
>CAKAKR010033169.1:0-29318 GCA_916700685.1 Adelosebastes latens
GCCTGCCAAGAGTCCAGACCTCAACCCAATTCAACACTTGTAGGATCAGCTTGGGTGTGCTGTACGTGTTAGAGTGACCAACACAACCTCGTTGGCTGACCTGCAACGAATCCTGGTTGAGGAACTCAAAACAAGAGTCAATACCAACAGGAGAATACACTGTTTCCCATTGACGGAGCATTTTGGCAAATTTTTCTTGGGCGCTCCCCACATAATCAGCTGTGCTGCTCATCCCACAAATGCATGATCCTTACAAGTTGGACATCATTGCGAAGGTAAATAAACAGGCTTTCCAACGATGTAAAATACAATGCCAATTAGCATTGTAACAACAGAGAAATAATCGACCAAACACAAGTTTCCAAACTTTGTTTTTCCAGTTTAGTTACAAACTGAATTTAATTAGTTGTGACTGAATGAATTTCAAGACCGTTCAAGTGCTGACTGGCCGACATCAGCACCCCATCCAATTCAAAGGACATGAACCTGCTGAGTGGCGGATTTTCAGTCCAACAGCTTAGTGAGGGAGCCAATCAGGAGTCAGTCCAGATGTGATGCGTTCACAACTGTTACAGCCCCCCAACACATGGAGTCAACCTCAAAAAAGCCGTGCCAACAAATCCCAATCAAACTCCTCAAGTTACCTCTTGTTTGTCCTTTGTTGTATTTGTTTTGGATATTTGTATGTGTTTTTGAAATGGCATCGTTTCTGAAGCTGCAGCACGACTCTCCTAACGGAAATGTTTTGAGCCGTTGTAGCGTGTTTGCCGTTGAAGGCCACCGTACAAATGCCATTTACACCAATAGTAATATACAATGCAATCCAATACAACGACACCTCTGACCCTAAAAATGACCCTAGAGTTGAATCAACACCTCTCTGACACTGTAAACAAGAATAAGAACGTAAGAACGGATTTGGTATAAATATGAGATTAAAGTTGCTAAGTTCGAAATTCAGAGCATTTCTATTGCTTACAGCGCTACTGCTATTGCAACAACGGCATCAGTCAGGACGGCGTTATCAGCTGTAACCGCCGTATGAGATCAGTGCAGAGCAGCGGCCATGAGCTAGCCAGTGGGCCACGCTCACATGCACGAACATGCACTAAAAGTAGGCGCAGTGACCCGGAAATGTCAACAAAGCACGGAGAAGCTCTGATCACAGCACACACAGAGGGAGAGTGACTTCATTCTCTGCTCAGGTAGACATTACACCTCTCTATCTTTACATAGACAATAGTTGTTTGTTGCTATATTAATGCTCTGGATGTCGTATAGAGCACCTTTAAATATAGCATTTCCAATCCTGTCTCCAAAAAAGACATCTCTATGTTACCAAATTGTTTTCTCAATTTTCTTGTCAAAGTAAACTGAAGTCACTGTAGACGGAAGGATCTTTCCCTAACTTTAACTGAGTGCCGATATAATTAATATAGCTGTAATCATTATAAGCAGATATTGTATTGCAATAAAAAAAAAAGCTTGCAAAAAAATTGCAAAAAAAGCTAGATTTTGACTTCGGTCACTCGGACGGACAGATGCAATTTCGGTTGGGTTATACATTACACGTGGGTGGCATGGAGGAAAAAAGCCCTCACTAACGACTGCAACAGCAGCAGCGCTTCTGGCTTTTTCTTATTCTTCTTCTTCTGGCGCTCGTCAAACACGACCGGCTGTGCTCACAAGTGGGAAGCCAGTGAGGGATCACGTCGAAGTTATACTTTAGTATAGGTTTCACAAATAATACTTCATCTTTTGGCACATCAGCACCACAATATCATCAGTATCAGGACCTTGAAAAGATTGTGCAAGAAACTGCGTTTATTCCAAAGAAAGAACCACATGGACCTGATGGGGAAATTGCCTCTTTTGTGGAGGAGGAAAGTACCTTTTTCTTGTAAAGTTATGACTTTATTCTCGTAATATTACAACTTTCTTTCTCGTAAAGTTATGACTTCATTCTCATAATATTACGACTTTTTTTTCTTGATATAGTATGACTTTATTCTCGTATTATTACGACTTTTTTTCTTGAAAGGTAATGACTTTATTCTCGTAATATTACAACTTTTTTTTCTTGACATAGTATGACTTTATTCTCATTAAATTACGACTTGTTTCTCGTAATATTATGACTTTATTCTCGAAATCTCCGATTTTTTTTCCCTCAATGTGGCCCTAATACTCCGTCGTACTAGTCTGTATTGACTGCAATGGAAATGCATAAACATGAAACACTCAGAGCTAGTGAAGTAGAATAAAAAGAGAGAAAGACCGTTTATGGTGGGCGGGTCCAAAAAACACATAACTTTCAACCAGGAGACTGGTGTTCGTGTCCCAAAGTGTTGAGGAGTTATTTTGAAGTTACGTTAGTGACGTTTGTTACGTGTTTTTTATTGACGCTTGCGACGTGTTTTAGTCGGAAAAATTTGTTTAACTTACTAGTTTAAGTACACAAGTTCTGAGAGGCAACAAGTCATTATCATCATCTTATTAAGATTTTAAGGCTTTTGCAGATTATGTACAAAACATAGTTGTTGTAAATCACGTAAAAAAACGTTGGAATCTAAAGCAAGTCAGGAAAAATGGTGGAAATTATACAGGAATCTTTTACTGTAACAAATATGAATGCACCTAGCAAACGCGACAGATTATTTATATTATGATAAATGTCTCACTTCATGGTTCATTCTTAATGAACAGGGATTTTTGCAGTTTTTTTCTTATTGCTAACATGAAATCCCAATCCCATGAAAAGACCAAATCCAAGACATAAATCTTCAAACCTTTAAAAACAGGTAGCAAATACAATATATAGTTTCAATAAAAAAAACAGTTCAGTAGTTTCCTAAAACACATGGGAATTGTAGTTTTTATGAAATGTTACTCAAACAGGGGTGAATAGAGAGGCGAAGTCCCGTCCCTTCCGGTGGACCACTATGGGACCTTATTTCGGAAAAAACATGAATGATAGTCAACGGCGAGAGACAAATATAATTTTGATCCCGTTTGAATTGCGTCATGAATCACACGTACGATGTTTGTCAATTTAAAAGATAATTTTGCAAGTTGAGAAAGTAGCAGTTTGTTGTAAAACTGTTGAAGTATAAGACTGTGAAAATACGTAATTAGAAAGACTACACACCCAAAAGTCGCGTGACTGACGTCTCTCTCTCTGAAGCTATGATGCTTGATGATGTGTGTTTCGTACTGGGATGAACTCACACCAGCAACGGGTGTCGCTCGTTCTTTCACTTCCCGGCTGATAAAAAGACCAGGGGTTGCTGGATAAAACACATCAGGGAAGATAACGTTTCATTTGTGCGTAGAACATAGCTACGTTGTTGGTGACGAGAGATGTAGTTCGTCGAGTGGTTTCACGCTAAACTAAATAATACTACAACAAACCTACGACAAACTGTGTCTTTCGTGACACGGATTTCGTGATTAGTCTCTCGCCGTTGACTACTGTACAGATTTTATCCGAAATAAGGTCCCATGGTGGTCCACCAGAACTTCCCCTCTCTATAGTGTGTTTGTTGAGGACTATTTTCAGTCGCAGATTGATACACATCTGGTTCACTAGATTATTTCTGGCCAATGTGACCTCATCCCGACTCGTCATATTTTGCCACTTGGGCAGAAAGGGCAGCCTTTTGCGTCGTATCGTGACACAGAATGTTCGTGCGTGGTTAACGTTGGAATGTGTGATTAAGGTCGTGAAACGGTCGGTTTAGGCAACAAAACTATTTGGTTATAGGGTCAGAAAAAAGTTTGGCTTAAAATAAGTACACTTAACTTAAGCTACAGACATAACGTCACGTGACTCCGTGACATAACGTAAAAGTAAAAATAACTCATCTTTTGGTTTCACATGGGACACGAATGCCGGTCCCCTGAGTGAAAGCTCTGTGTTTGACCCATCCACCACACCTCCCTCACGCCCTTAAGAGGACTTTCTCATTCTTTATACTACGTCTGTTGATCTGAGCATCTAATAATGACGCACATGGGTTTACGTTGAAGGTAGTTGAAAGCCCTGTGCGTCTCATAAATACACTAAAGGGTGCCTTGTGAATCAGTATCAAGACGCCGAGGACCGCGTATGCAGGTTTGACTCAAAAGGAGGAAGGAACATGTCATCCAGTGCAACAGTGTGCAACCTGATCTCCTAAAAATTACGTTCCCATACAACAAAACTGCATTGTGTATTATGTTTGGAGGGAAACGTATTTTGTCGCGGATTACGATTGTTTTTGACGTATCACAAATACATTTGTAATGATAGTCACGCAGGAAATATCACGTAGGAAGGAGGTCGGGGTGGATAGGTCAACAAACACAGGACTTTCACCCAGACCGCTGTTTGCGTCCGGTGTGAAACTAAAAGTAAATGTTCATTTTCTTTTTTTATGTTGATGTTTTTAGTAGTTTTGTTGCACTTTTTTGTGTTTTGTTTCAATTCTGTAGTCAATTTAATCCAAACCAGGATGTTTTTTTTACTAAACCTAACCAAGTAGTTTTGTTGCATTCAAATTAATCACGTGTTTAAAACTGTTTAAAAGTGTGACTGTAATCCGGGAAAAAAATACGTTACCCTCGAAGCATAGTTGAGAAGTATAGCTGTATGGGAACGTAATTTTGCAGGTGACAGGGTTGCACTTTGGCACAATTATGTGTTTTTAATGTTTTTGGACAACAATGGAGCTCTGTGGCACAGAGGAAGAAGACATATCAGGCTTTGGCTACACAGGAGATACTTGTTTGTGGGATCAAGTCATTGTTGGTTTTGGTCTTTTCATTGTATATGGTAAAAGAAATGTAGAATTTCATCAGCCTTATCCTTTAAAATCACATTTTTAAAATACATGTTTTGTGTAGTACCCAAATAGTATCTTACACACTGAGAATCAAATGCAAGGTGTCATTATGACCCAACTACACACACCAACGATGCCAGTTTTCTGTCTTACAATTGCAAATAAAACAAACAACCTCCTCCAAAAACACACACAAACAATTAATTCTCTAGGGTGACATAAAACTTCAATCCAACATGGAGGTTTGAGGTGGACTTAGCAAATGTGTTGTCATTCATTGTGAATAAAACAGATTAGTTAAACACGACGTGGAACGTGTGATTTTAGTCGGGACAATTCCCTTGCTAAAAGACAAAAAGTCACAAAAATAAATCATTATCATTTGTGTTTATACTTTAAATTGTCTATTGGTGACGTTGATGACTTTATCTCAAAAGAAGGATTTAAGGAATAAGTGAACCACATGAATTCTAGCTGCATCCACATGTGGTCTTCAAGCAGATGTAAGCATCCCTGTAAAGCCACACTATGACGTTTCTCAGCTAAAAACAAATAGATGCAGCTCGATAATCTGCAAAAAATACATGCATAAATAAATATTTCCTATCTTTGATGACAAACTATAATGCAGCACATACTGTGTGTTGTGTCAATAGGACCCAGATTTGTCTTTTTTTTTGTAGCCTTCGTCTTCAAAGCCCCTCAGTCTCAGTTTGAACCATGACGTCATCTCCCCAAATATAGCTTTGCACTGCTCGTATTAAACAAGTCAACAGGATTGTCAGTGGATATTTAGGGACATGCCGTCATTTATCACACACACAGGTGGGGGTGACGTCAGGACAGCAGTGCTCTCTTTACACTTAAAGGTAAAACATACATCATGGTATTTAGATGGTACGAAGGCTATTAAAACATCCCATCAAAGCTTTAATTTACAGTAATTATTCATATTTAGAGCGTCATGAGTCATTATAGATACTTATGATTGGATTATGGGTATATCCTCCAGCACCGTGTTACTGTATTTCGACCTGGAATCTATTTGCAGTGTTTAAAATGTGCAAGTTAAAACAGCCAAACTATTTTTTCACAACACTATGTGATGATTTGATGACTGTTAAATGATGCCACAGTGTTACCATAACGTCAATAGCTTGAACACTTGAACAATGGGATAGAAAGTACACACCAAGCAATCCCCACTATTTCATGGTTGGACCATTTTGCATCCCTACTTGAATCATTGTGATTTCATTTTTCTGAGGAAGCAACAACATGCATCAAGTTTAAGGACGTGCAATTGATAGAGGTCAGGGGGAGTAAACAATCACCACAGCGGTATACGACACCAAACTAGCAGCGAATAATTTCTATTAGGGCGGGGCGATAATTCAATATGTTAATATATCATCTTTCAATTGACTCATATCGTGATGAAATCATATATCGAGATATCGTGATACACAATTACATCGTCTAAATTGATAATAACAATCACATACTGACTGAAATTTCTCAGAAAATCTGAATTGAAAATAATTCTGTTTATGGTAATACCCCAGTGTAGTTAAACCAAACTATTGTCTTAAAGTGGCAGTAGGCAGGATATTTTTTTGGCATCATTGGGCAAAAATTCCATAATAACCTTTCAGCATATTGTAATTCAACTGTTCTGAGAGAAAACTAGACTTCTGCACCTCCTTATGGCTCTGTTTTCAGGCTTTAGAAAATCTAGCCCGTTACGGGAGACTTTGACCAATCACAGGTCATTTCAGAGAGAGAGCGTTCCTATTGGCTGTGCTCCGGTAATGTGACCGGAACTTGGCATTCCTTCACCAGATTTTACAATGGTGGCTGCGTCACAAACTTTCTCATTTTACATCTACACCGTGCACTACAAGATGATTATGAAAACATTTGAGGAGAGAAATAGGCATTAACGTAACATAATATTGATTCATATTTGATCAGCACGGCCTAGTTTGACCGTTTGGTCGGAGTTCGTGAGTGATTGACAGCCTGGTCTCATAGACAGCAGACCTCAGGTCAGCTCTTACTGCTTGTTTTCAACAAGTGAAATCTTGCAGATGCCGTTAGGAGCACCGGAGGACACAGAGGCACATGATTTTTTTTTCAGATTACCTGTTTCATGTACTACTGTCACGATACAGTGACTGTTTTATAAAAATAACTTTATTAATCATATTTGATCCAATCTTGCCTACTTCAGTTTCAATCTGATTACTCTGTATTAGTGTGCATTCATATACACATAGTCAGTGTACAGCTGGAAATATTATTTTTCTCTATAATTTCACTTGAAACTGTTCTGTTCATTTTGCACTAAAGTTCTTAATAAAATGAGAAAATACTTTTCATTTGTCAAGTATTTAATTCACATAGGATTTACCATGTGGTTATTTCATATAGACTATGTTTTTATTGAATTACAAAAAAACGTGCTATGTCGTGATATTTATTGTTATCGAGAAGTGAAATACCTATATCGGGATAGAAGATTCTGGCCGTATCACCCAGCCCAAATTTCTATAAAACACCAAATAGCTCGTAGACAAAATAGTGTGTGTTTTAAGAAATACAAAACACACACAAGCTGCTTTTCACATGAAAATGTTTTTTTCACAAAAAAACTATTTTCTCTTATTCATATGATTGGTGCAAAAAATGAGAACTGTGAGGACTCAATTTGGCCAGTTTTGTTTTTTAGGTACAAAGGTTAAAGGGTTAGTTCACCCAAATTCCAAACAAACATATTTTCTCACGTACCTCTTAGCCATGCAGATGTTTTGGGTTTTATTTGTCCAGGTTTTGTTTTGAGATCCGACTCTGAGCCGCCCCTTTGCTCACAGCATTGGAAAAATTACATTTAGAAATTTAACAGCAACATATCTTTCTGGCGTCAGTCTTCATGTTACTCTGGATAAAAAACAGACCTCTCTGTCAACAGTTTTCATTGGAACTACTTTCTACTGAAGATATAGACAACTGTTGACAGTGTGTTTTGTGGATTATCCTGATATATGAGGACACTGTAAATATATTTTTTTTCAATGCTGCGAGCAACACAAACAAAAAATCCATTCACCACAATTGTTTTGGGGCAAAAATATCTGCATGTGTATACCATTAGAGGTACGTGAGAAAATAGATTTTTTTGTCATTTGGGTGAACAAGCCTAACCCAAAATAACTTACCCTAACTTTAGCCTATGAACACAGAGAAATGACCCAAACCTGTCATGTCATTTTATACTTACAGCAGCATTCAAAATGCAAATTTATAATATTTTACAAAAAGCAATGCTATACTGCTTCAAAAATACTACTACTGCAAAGATCATGTTTTTTTTTTGTAGGATATTAACTGATTACACAGCACACACATGCTAAAACATCTATAGCATCCATTTTGTTGCAAGAGCATATGATTGTGTGATGACCACTTCCTGTCTTAGGAGCAGGGGTTTATAGGAGGAGCACCTGAATGCACCATCACATGTAACAGGGATGCAAAATAGCTGCCATGAAATGTCTCCAACAGTCAGGTCAGGGCGAGCCTATTGACCTTCCCAGCCAACATAAGTTATATACCAACATGATCATATTTTCCATATCCTTCTACCTCACTCTTTGTACAGTGGAAATGGATAATGAATGCACTAATAAAACCTGTTATACAGAAACAGGGAGGGACGTTTTGCTTTGTTAGATTACAGACATTTTTTGGCCTGGATTGCTGCACCAGGTCACGACGCGTTCCTCCTCTGCTCGTACTGGTAACTACAGCGTTATTACAAGGGCAAGCAAATCTAAGGTGACGTCGAGGTGTTGCCTGAACTGTCGACGATATGATGACTCACACTGAGAGGTGACATAGCAGGTATTTGGGAGGAGACTTTACAGCTCCATGGTGCCAAAAAAAAACAAAGAAGTCTAAAGCAGCAGACACACTGGATGTTATACAGTCAGTCATAGTGCATAGTGATCACACACCTGCTCAGATATCATCAATGAACATTTATAATCATTGGATAACTTTGGCCAAGTTTTGCATCCAACGATGACACATAATGCACAAATTCAGCTGTAGTGTGAACGGTGACCCAACCACAAACCCGATGATTTTAGACCTAACAATTACAATGTCAGATTGGATGGCAAGTGATGGGCCTGTGTATGGGTTTCTGCCACATTATCAGAAAATATAATAACAAATATTTATTCATATGATCCGTGGAAAAAAGTTAAAGTGAAGATACAGGACTATACAGCAAAGCACGATTCACAATTCCGGATGACAAAACGCGCAAAATGTCGCCTCATAGATCACAACAATCCTGATTAGGAATATTATACTGATATAACAAGACATGTGAAATACCAGGCAAACTATTTAACCACTAATCCACACTCCAACACCCTCCTATAGATATATCATAGGAATATTTATTTGTTATTATTCTGGTATAGAAATGTACCTGCTGCTACTTTTGCGCATCGTTTACGTACTGACCATCTCTAAGGACACAAATCATCTCTACGTTTGAGACAGTATAACATATAACATTCAACATAAAGGCGACACTACACTTCTTGGCATATGTATAATCTAAAAGGCCTACAATGAGTTGAAATGAGAAGAAAATGTACCTGCTGCTACTTTTATGCATCGTTTTTGGATGTGTTTGACAACACTGACCAGCTTAAGAACACAAATCATCTCTACGTTTGAGACAGTAACACATTCAACATATAGGCGACACTACACTTCTTGGCATGTGTATAATTTAAAAGGCCTACAATGAGTTGAAATGAGAAGAAAAAGAAGAGATGGCGATCCAGCACCAGAAGCCAAACTATTTAACCACTAATACACACTTCAAGACCATCCTATAGATATATCAGAGGAATATTTCTTTTTATTATTCAGGTATAAAATGTACCTGCTGCTACTTTTACGCATCGTTTTTGGATGTGTTTGACAACATCTTAAGAACTCAAATCATCTCTACGTTTGAGACATTATAACATATAACATTAAACATATATAGGCGACACTATACGTCTTGGTATATGTATAATTTAAAAGGCCTACAATGAGTTGAAATGAGAAGAAAAAGAGAAGAAAATGTACCTGCTGCTACTTTTACGCATCGTTTTTAGATGTGTTTGACACCATTTTAAGAACACAAATCATCTCTACGTTTAAAACAGTATATCATATAACATTCAACATATATAGGCGACACTACACTTGTGTGCATGTATAATTTAAAAGGCCTACAATGAGTTGAAATAAGAAGAAAAAGAAGAGAAGCACCAGAAGCTTTCTGCGCAGACACACAACTCCTGCTCTCACAAGCACCGAGCAGTCATAACGAGCATCATAACGCAAAATGCAATTTAAAGGGTGATTTGGGTTTGACGTCATCCTCTAACACATCGCAGGCTGTTCAATTACCTTTCTCTGGATGAGGAAGAGGATGAGGAGGAAGGTCGGACGGTCGGTCGGTGTCTCTCTCTCTCTCTCTTCGTGCGCTCCGAGGTGAAAACATCCAAAACGTGGGTCCTCTTTTTTTTCTTCTCTTCTGCACATCTGGATGCTCCAACAGCATCAGCATCAGCAGCAGGTCCACACAAGTCACCTCATCTCCATCTTTGCTCTGTTTTTTTGTTTGCATTGTTCTCTCCTGCAAGACAGAAAGAAAAGACATGCATGGTGAGATTTAAACCGACTATAACCTCCTGGGAACCGAGTTAAAAAAAAGTGTCTTCCAATTACTTTTTGTTTTTGTGATTTCCTTCCTATTTAGGGTTAAAAGAAAATCTTAACAATTTAGGCTTGTTAAACTTTATTTTTATTGTCCACTGTATAGTGGACTACAGGACTATTTCAGAGTGAAAAGACTAAAACAAAATGAACAGATTATGGCTGTAGAGTGATATTAAACTAAGAATACATTCAAATTGATTTAAAAAAAACAACACACATGCCATATCACTGGAAAGCCTAGGATGTCCCTCTTTACAATACACCAGGGGTTGATAGAGTAGGTCAAAAGAGTAAGAGGATATGCATGTGGACAAAATGTCAACTACAGAGGACACAAGTCAATGGGCTGGGTCTCAGGAGGATAAAGTTCATCTGTGCGTGCAGGCCTAGATGTGGTGTACAGGGTGGTTTGGAGGTAGAGGTGGGGAAACTTTATCACCTGCACCAGGTGGATATCAGACTGCACAACACAGCCACAAACATACACTATGTGTTCAAAAAAGTCTCAGTTTTTACGCACCAGATTGATACAAACCTATACAATATGCAACAATTACGTCACCTTTAAACGATGCATGGGTAAGTTTGCATGGGAGTCACAGATCAGCAGAGAACCAGCCTTCCATTTCCTGCACACAACTTTGTCTTTTTGTCGTTATACGTGTTAATAAGACAGAAAGAGACGCAGGCGACTCCAAAGGTCAAAGGTCACGCGTTATTTTCCCTTTATAGAAAATCATCTGTCTGTTTTAACATTTCCAGATTTTGCTTAGTCTTGTCAAAGTTAATTAATGACACGTGTCCTGCTCTAACAGGCCACCTGCAAGAAGGTGTTTTTCGAACGCAGCATCATCTCGCTGCTTTGCTCATGGGTTGGGTCACATCATGGCACTCTTTGGTAATTACAAAGACGCATGCTTTTTCTTTTTGCAAGGTGTGTTCATCTTGCTCGTTGCACGTCGTGACTCTTTTCTTTTCTGGGTAACTCTACGTCGTCACCAAAAGACCTATAGAGACCAGGCTTAATTTTGAATTACGTCACTTTCTGCTCTCTGACGTGCACTTTTTTTTCTCGACCCTGACAATATATTTCAGGCCTGCAACTTGTAGGTCTTGCAGCGTAAAAAGGGGCCTAATATGTCACAATGCACGTCACTTATGAGTAGACGTACACGTCCTCTATCTTAACACTACACTTGGCTGCTGTTTGGCCCCATATTGCAAATATATTTTAGCATTAATCGTGATTATTTACACTGATGCTCCTTTCAGCTGTGATGGGACAGCAGAGAACAAAACTGAGCACAAAGTTACATGTGCTTTTTTCTTCTTGAGGCTAAATTGACATGCATCTCGTTTTGTTCTTTTTACTCTGTCTTTTCAGGAAGGCACCGCTCATCTGTGGGTTTTATTTCATTAGTGTGATCACTTTGTGTGCACACATCACTCATAATTCACATATATATATATAGATATAGGAGGAGGCCAGAGTTTTGATGTGCTGCACAACTTATGAGTAAAGCTACTGATTGAGTCGTTAAGCTGCAGAAATGTAGGGGTTTTTGGGTGTTGAATCAGGTGGGTCAGGCTGAACGGACGTGGTCGTGTCCGGTTATCTGTGTGCTATTTGTGGGGAATATTGACAGGGAACAGTGGTGGGTGATGCTTGAGGTGGATTAACTACTATTCACAAAACTGGGAGGGAGACACGTGTGCGTTTCCACACACACACACACACACACACAAACACAAACACACACACACACACACACACACACACACACACACACACACAGAGTCACTGTTTGCAGATGTTCCTTCTTCCAGCTGCCAATCTGAGCTTGTTGGGGAATCCCTTGCATATGCACTTTGCTTACAGGGGTGTGTGTGTGTGTGTATGTGCATGTTTCCCACATTATTTTTTTGAAGGGGGTTCAATGACGTCCAAGGGAAGTGGCACCCCACCCTCCAAAAAGACACACACCCTCCACTGTTTTGCCCACGTGCAACTTCATTGCAAAGGGTCTCCCCGTGTTTACACTCTGCTCTGCTGGGGGCCACTGTCACTGGTTCAGTTTGGGACAGGGGTGTGTTTGGCTGAAATGACTTAAATCTTGCATTGCTCAAAGTTTTGGGTCCGACGAGATGTTTGTTGACATGAATAACCTTTTTTTTAATACACTGAAGCACGCAAGAGTTTGAGTAAAAACTTGGGTGCGACGTGGCTGCAGAGCTTCGCCACAATTTCTATAACAAAGAAGAAAAAACTGTTGACTAGAAAAAAAAAAAAAATGACACGTATAATAAAAGGGCTGAAAAAAGCAAACCGTGATAAAAACGCCACTGCTGTGGCAATGACGGGAATAACAAGAGCAAATAAGGACGACATTAATGCAAAAAGAAAATTCGAGGAGAAAAAAAAAAAAAGGAAAAAACAAGCCTCTTCAAAAAATTAAAGATTGTAAAAAAAATTCCACGAGTGGAGGAGAGGAGCCGTTTGTCTTCAGATGTCGATGTCGAATGCGCCCTCCGCAAATGCTTTTTGGGGTAAGGGCTTCCCAGATTAATAGTTATGAACAGCAAGCCCAGACCGCAAAAAGATTCGTGAAGGACATTATCTGCTGCTGCTGCTGCTGCTGGAGACTCCGTGACACCCGGAGAGTCTGTTTCTCTCTTTGCATCCGAGAATGTATCTCCCATCCCGGCTCGGTTGATTGTATCTCCAGCCATCTGCAACCAGAGGCGAGCATGTCCCTCCAACACATGCATACACACACACACATGCACACACGGATAGATGGAGAGAAAGAGAAAAAAAGGGGTCTCCGGATGCAAAAGCTGCTGCTGCAACTGAGCGCTGTCCAAGGTCCTTTCACTCCTTCTCCAGTTTGATTCTCATCTCTCATCCATTCCTTTCTCCTCTATCTCTACCTCATATTTTCCTCTCCTTTTTTTATTTTATCCAAACGCTCGGATGTGCAAACACTGGGAGCTGTGCATCGATGCGTTTTGTTGTCAGTGCTCTCTCTCTGTGTGTGTTATATCCCCTGCATGGTCCGTTGCTGTGTGTCTCTCCGTTATAGTGATGCTCTCCTCTTTGCAGCCGCTTCCAGAGCTCTGGGTGAGTGAGGAGAGAGCAAGGCTGTAAAACTGCTGGCAATAAATAGAGAGCAGGGAGGCATCTCATTGGACGAACCGAACCTCGTCATCAACCAATCGGTGTCTCGCTCATATAGGGACCCCCCTTTTTGAAAAAAAAAAAAAAAAAAAAAAAAAAAATAGACAGGGCTAACCAAAATTGTGATCTATACCAGGGAAAGTGTATATATGCATTGATGTCGGGATATGAGCATTTAGATGTTTGTTTATATGCATTTTCTTTTTTTTGCGTTTACAGGGCGTCTATAAAAACTGACCGTCGCTCTATATCGTGATAAATAACACCGATGACAATAATAAACAAGATATGTGACAGCAAAGGATGAGCCATTTTTATCACCCGATCACAAATAACGCCCCTAAGAGCCAGATACACAAGCGACATTAAATTATGGAGAATGCAAAGATGCAAAAAAAATAGAATAATGAAAATAACAGTGTGAAGCTCCGCACAGCTGCACATCATCCACATCGCTTCACAACATCAGCAACAAGGAAGCATCTGAGGCGACTCCGTGGTCACCTATAGAGTTCACCGGAGGAAACCACTGATGGAAACCACGCGGGGGTCTCCGGACTGCACACTCAGTCCGATGGTTCAGTCAGTTTACAGCGATTTTTAAAGGTTGAAACCAAAACAGAATGACAAATGATTTCACCACTATGATGGTTTAACAGCTTTTTTTACAGCAACAATGTTGCAACTTTTAAAAATAACAACACATTGCTGAGCATCACATCAAGAGTTAAAGCACGAGCGTAAAGCACTCATTCTCTCACGCACACAATCTTTAATGTTGTTTTTTGGTCAAAGTATAAGAATCAAATAGATGAACTTACCTGTTTTTTGTTTTTTTTAATTTCCTGCAACAGTTCCATTAGTTTTTGTCAGAAGCCATAGTGATATCTCACCTCCCATAAAGCAACCCTCAACTTCTCCTCCATGCAAGTTACTGTACCGAGGTGGAGGCCGGGTCACGATCTGGATCTGGACCCCCTCTCTACTGCCCCCCCTTCTTGTTTAAACCAGGTTTGATCCTGAACCAAACATATACCCCCCCTCCCTTCCTCTCCTCCCTCCCTCCCTCCTCCTCTTCCTCTCTCTCCATCCACACCGCCCCACTATCACTGATGAAACTCGTCTGCATTCAAGTTGGCTGCCAGCATGCCAGTCCAGCAAACAGCAGGGTTCACACTAAAAACAAGCTTTGGGGAGAAAGGAAGGAGATATTTGGGATAGAAAGGGGGGGGGGGGGGGGAGAGGTTGGGGAAATGGTTAATGCAAACCCAGAGTCTAACCCCCCCTCCTGGTGTGGGTATTTTTTTTATTGGGTGGTCTTTTTCATTTGCAACCCAGTCAGTCACGATTCTCCCCCACCGTCTGCATGCTCTGCACAGTGACTGCCTCTCTCTCTCCTGACGCAGCCAACGCGCACATTACTCACTTTAGCAGTCACGACTCGGGAATCCGTGTTGTTTTTCCACCGAAATTACACGCTCGGTATTGAATTATTGAGCAAAGATCTGCACCCCCCCTCGAGTTGCGCGTTTTGACCGACGAAGAATGACATGAATGAGTTGTTGTTGTTTTTTCTCTCTGTGTGTGTGTTTGGGGAGGTGGAGGAATGTATCGCAGGTGAATCGGGATTTTGCATGACAAAGACAGGTGGTCGATGTGGTGGTTTGTTTTTTTTCTCCATCTGTGGCATCGCGTAAAATCTAAATACTGGGAAAATTGGTGAAAGTCGTGCACAGACTGATGGGTTCGAGGGTTTAGCGCGGTTCTGGTGTCCTGTATAGCCTATATTCATCAAGCTGCAGGTCCGGGTCTCTAATTCAACACTGATAACCTGAATTGAAAAGGTGATCCCTTCAAACTCTTTCTTGGAGTATAGAAGCGATAATAAGCGACGCTCACTGAGCCTCTTGCGCGCCCTCCTGGTCGCTTGGACGCAAAGTTTATTGTGATGAAAATCCACATTAAGAGCATTGAAGTTATAGACACGTCTTTGCAGAACTCGAACACAGAAAACTGTTTTTTTTGCTACTTTCTCAAAACATTTTCCTACGCAAACTTGACGCTGGCTTCACATCTTCATGATCATTCTAACGCGAGTTGCTTCACTTCAAAAAAGGTAAAGAAATGAGGCTGATGAGTCGGTCAGACATGGGAGGAAAAGACTGGACTGAGCAGAGGAAGAGCTGATCCAAGTCGGTCCGGCTCCTGTCTGCCTACCTGCCTATTGCATCCGATGAGGCCGTTCAAACTATACAGGCGGGAACATCTTTTTTCCAGCCAAATGTCTTCCCTCAGTTCAGTTAGAGCAGGCGATTTTAAAGGATGCTTCAGTGTTTCTTCTCCAAACGTCGCTTCAGGAAAGAAGGATTCACTCAGAATAGATGCTGTTGGGTTTTCCAAACAGGAGTAAAGATTTTGCCTGCCAAGAGCAACACACACACACACACACACATGCATGCACACAAACACACACACACAGGCAAACACACTACCAGCAGCAGCAGCAGCAGCAGCAGCAGAAACAGCCCACTACCGCCACTTGGTGATGTTTCAGCACCATTGCTGCTGGACAGCTCCCGGGTTTCCCCATGCGGTGCTTCTGGTCTCTGCTGCAGCAACAGCTCCTTCACTTCACTTCACTCTCCATCCACTCCTCCTCTTCCTCTTCCTCCTCTTCTCTGTCAGTATACGACTCCTCTTTAAAAAAAAAAAAACAAGAATACGGAGTGGAAAAGGCGTCCTTAAGCGCTCATCAGAGAAGGGTTCCCCTCGCTTTTCGCGGTTAAGCAGGGAGAGAAATAAATATGTGATGGAGACTCAACAGCGCCAACAGACAAAGGGAGTTTTTGCACTTGCTTATTTACCAAAAAGGGGTGATTCCTACTCTGCAGGAAGGGTTGCTCTCTATATGCTCTACAGTCAAAACATGGCTCGTAAAGCATGCCAATAAAATTCATGCCTATACCAGGAGTCAAGTGTTTTTCTGTTTTTTTGTGCGTGCATGAGACAGAGGAGGAGGTAGAGAACAACACAGGAGCATGCATTACTAAATACACACAAAAGTACACGGAATTAAACATGGTCTCACTCACCGTGGTGCAGCCACGTCCTTGTTCCAACCTGGAGAGAAAAGAGGAGAAACACACAGAGAGAGAGAGAGAGAGATTGAGATGTTTAGTGGGGAAAAGCCGCAACAAGAGTGTGGAAGAAATGCAACAGATTAAGTCCACCATTTGTTATTATGTTGGCTTACAGTGGCACGTCCAAGTTTGTCTCAGGATTGCCTCCCTTTTTATATACAAGTGATACCCGTCTGTCTATTTCTGGCGCACGATCAAAACTATGATGCTATTTTTAGGTCACAGTACGAGCAAAGGAAAAAAAAAAAAAAAAAAAACACTCACGAAAGGCATCGCTTAGGAACGTTACGTGAAGTGCATGTAATGTAAATTAATTTTGCCTCTCCAACTCCAACTCTGCACAAGAGAACCCGATTCCCCTCCGTTGCATCATTGCAGTGATTTTTTTTTTTCTTTTTTTTTTTTAGAAACCCAATGTGCCTCCAACAGCAGCACCACCTCCTCCATTCTCCTCCTTAAACTACTTTCAGCCTCTATACAGCTACAATCTGGGACTCATCGTCGCTGCCAATATTCATCGACAATATGTGATGTGTTGTCGCCCTCTTCAGAAGCTTCTCGTCCCGCCGTCACTTCTTCAGCAGCTCAAACTCATGAACGCAAAACAGCTCAAAAATACTGATGAACGCGGATTACCCGACGCTCCCTGCGGGATCTTCTCTTTTTTTTTTTTTTTTTTTCTTTTTTTTTTAGTCGACGGAGCACTGAAACATTTTAGTAATTAAGCTTTGCTGACGAGAAGAAGAAGAAAAAAAAATAATAAATAAAAGAGGCTTTTTTTTTTTTTTTTTTTTTGAAGGGCTGCGTCAGTACTAGGCATTGACGTCACGTTTAGATTCTCTCACTTTACAGCCCGGAGAGGCTGATTAAAGACACTCTGTGATCAGATCTGCGCAGAATGTGCCATGGAAAATGACAAAATAGGAAAATATTACAGGTGGGTATAATGTGGACTCGTGGAAACTGCAGCTTTGAAGAAGGTTATCTGGTAAAAACCCTCCTGTAATGCTGGAGCATCTGGGTTTCCATCCAACCTCCCTCCTCCTCCTCCTCCTCCTCCTCTTCCTCTTGTCTCTATATATCCCCCCACCAAGCGTTGGTGCTGTTTTGGTCTTGGGAGCATTTTTTTATCCCAGCATCCAGTGCATTTGGCGGGCAAAACACGGTGTCCCTATAAGCCGAATGAGAGGAAAACGCAGCGAGCTGAGCTGCTGCTGCCTCCTCCATCTCCATCTCCATCTCCATCTCCTCCATCCACGCACCGGACCCAGCTCACCCACGGAATAGACCCACACTGGTCCATGCAAAAAAGGGCGCACAAACAAACCTCCCTCCACAGTATGTCTCTCTGTCTCTCACCAAACCTCCCCATTCAATATCTCTAACACCTTTTACTGTAAGACCCTCTTCTCTCCACACACACCACGCCGTCCATCTGCACTCGTGCAGCGTGGAGATGCACGAGACTTAACAGGATGGGATGGGGTGGATAGTGTTTTTTACAGATGGAGGTGGTGAGTATCCACTGAGTGGCAGCTACCTAGAAAAGTCGTCTCTGAGAAGGGAAAAAGGGCTGCGCCCGTCGCATCGGTTCGGTTTGTGCTATTTTTATCCCTGTAGCCTGTAGGCCAACTGTATGTCCGTGACTGCTGCTGGCGAGTGCATGTATAGGGACAGACACACATGTCCTCTCTAAGACACTAATAAACCAGCAGAAGGAAATCACAGAATAATCAGTCAGTTTTTATGCTCTGAATATTTTTGGTATCTGTTATTGTCTGGCTCTCTTTGTTTTCCACAAAAACAAGTAGGAAAAGATGAGTCCATATAGTCAAGTAACCACCACCACGAGCCACCCTACACACACATAGACACACATGCACAAATACAATTCCCTGTAGTCCACAATCATTCAATCAAAGAGGGAGCAGTATCAATGGGAGTTGCAGCCGAGGTTCCTCAGTGCAGTGAGCCAAGATCACCGCGTGGTGTCGACAAACTCAGCAGCCAGAGATCCTCCTTATCCTCTACACCACCACCACCACCACCTAACCACTTTTTAAAAAGTAGGCGCTCCTGACTCCTGCAAGTTGCAAACCGCAGCACACTTTTTTCCGACTTCATCTCACAACGATAAGAGACAGAACACGACTCATTGTCACATCTAATTCATTACAGGAGATGCGCTTTTCCTCGCTTTAACTGCACCAAGCCAACAGCTATGAACACCTACACTCAAACTGTTAGGCTGATGTGCATCATCAAGACATCCATTTTCAGGATAAAAGGCTATCATGGTATCAAACTACTGCAACTCTAGAGGAAAACCACCACTGCAACCTAAATCAACTTTACCTATCCGGTGGTGAAATCTGTACTGAGGAGCTCTAGGAGCTGTCCGTGGTGCTGAACTGCTCAGTCTCGTCTGTCGTGTCTATAATCTCCATCCTGCTGCACAAAAGCAGCCACAACTCACTTCACAGCCAGTTGAAAATTGATGCCGTTGCTTCAAGTAAAGTTAAGAGAACATGCAGGATTTGTAAATGCAATTACAAGACAACATGTTACATCTTCAAGACATCCATTTTCAAGATAAAAGGCTATCATGGTATCAAACTACTGCAACTCTAGAGGGAAAACCACCACTTTTTTATAAGTAAGCTGCAACCGACTGTGTTTAAATCAACTTTACCTATCTGCTGGTGATAATGTGGACGCAGCTGAAATCTGCAATGAGGAGCTCTATAGAGGTGCTGTCCGTGGTGCTGAACGACTCAGTCCGTCTGTCGTGTCTATAATCTCCATCCTGCTGCACAAAAAGCAGCCACAACATACTTGAAACTGATGCTGTTGCTTCAGCGAATGCATGGTAAAGTTAAGAGAACATGCAGGATTTGCTAAATGCAATTACAAGACAACATGTTATGTGTGAGGTGGCTGGTAACACGTGTGGACTGACGCAAGTCCGCTGCGGAAAGTTGTTTACAAGTGGAGAGAACTAAATGCGCCTTAATTACCTCCAAGATGATCTGTCTGTAACACATTAACAATGAGGGTCTCTCACATTTTGCTTTATTGGCTCGACGTGGAAGAAACAAGTGTTGCCAAAATAGCAAAATATATATATCACAGATATTAGAAAACAGGGTAAAAGAATATAACATTTTGCCCAAAGTTGCCCCCTCTTTCTGCCTCTCTGTTAGTTGTTACTAGGCATCTGAGCAGAGCAGAGCAGCCTAAAGCAGAGGATCCCCAACACGTGAATACTCCTACGCACTACCGCAGCCAGCTCTCTTTGAGTGTCTGCAAAATCCCCTCCGTTGTAAATATGCACTCACACACAAAACACCCCCAAAAAACCTTCCTGAATACACTATTGCTGTGTTTATATCCTATAATCTGATCATTCCCAGAGATAGCAACGCGTGCAAACAGCAGCATGCCCTGCGATGAACCCAAATAAAGTCGCACTTTGGATGAAAAGATGGTTAATTAAGAGCTTCAGTTAGATTTCTCTGCAAGGCATGAATCTACAAAAACGTGCACAAAAGACATCCTCACATAATTTAGATCATTTGTGTCAAAAAGGATGTTTCCAGACTACAAAACCTGACTTTGGCACAACATTGCTGCTCGTGAGAGACCAACCTGTAATCACCGAGACTCCAAGTTCCCAAAATATCTACGCATGGTCTGACTGCAAACTTCCCATCACTATATTGAGTTGCTACACACATCACAGTTATAGTACAGCACGTTCTGGTTCGCACCATCTATACAAAAGAAAGCACTTACCTTTTCTCTTTTTAAACTATTTATTAAGAAGAGGTTGTTGCGCAGAAAGAGGAGACACAGAGAGGTGTAGAAAGCAGAGGCAGCCTCTTCTCCTTCTCCTGCGTCAGGATGGATGGAGACAGCAGGTCAGTCCAATGATGTGCGTCCTCTCTCTGTTCTGGTCGCTGACTACAATATTTGGCGATGCCATTCAGGATTCAGGGAGCTCAAAAGAGAAGTGGGTTGGCTGCTTGGTTGGGTGGAGGTGGAGGTGGAGGAGGTGGAGCTGGTGGAGGTGGAGCTGGTGGTGGAGAGGAGCAGGAGAGCACACAGAGTTACAAATGTGAGCCACCTGATAGAAAGAGCCCGCCAAATCAGAGGGACTTTACGCAATTTGGAGAGGCATGCCACGAGATTCAACCTCACTGCAAAGACTGTCTCTCTCACTGGCTCTGTGCATGTGTGTCTCTCTCACTGCATAGACTGTCTCTCTCACTGGATAGACTGTCTCTCTCACTGGATAGACTGTCTCTCTCACTGCATAAACTGTCTCTCTCACTGGATAGACTGTCTCTCTCACTGCATAAACTGTCTCTCTCACTGGATAGACTGTCTCTCTCACTGGCTCTGTGCATGTGTGTCTCTCTCACTGCATAGACTGTCTCTCTCACTGGCTCTGTGCATGTGTGTCTCTCTCACTGGATAGACTGTCTCTCTCACTGCATAGACTGTCTCTCTCACTGGATAGACTGTCTATCTCACTGGATAGACTGTCTCTCTCACTGCATAGACTGTCTCTCTCACTGCATAGACTGTCTCTCTCACTCCAGAGACTGTCTCTCTCACTGGCTGTGTGCATGTGTGTCTCTCTCACCGCATAGACTGTCTCTCTCACTGCATAGACTGTCTCTCTCACTAGATAGACTGTCTCTCTCACTGCATAGACTGTCTCTCTCACTCCAGAGACTGTCTCTCTCACTAGATAGACTGTCTCTCTCACTGCACAGTCTGTCTCTCTCACTGCAAAGACTGTCTCTCTCACTGCATAGACTGTCTCTCTCACTGCATAGACTGTCTCTCTCACTGGATAGACTGTCTCTCTCACTGCATAAGACTGTCTCTCTCACTGGATAGACTGTCTCTCTCACTGGATAGACTGTCTCTCTCACTGCACAGACTGTCTCTCTCACTGCAAAGACTGTCTCTCTCACTGCATAGACTGTCTCTCTCACTGGATAGACTCTCTCTCTCACTAGATAGACTGTCTCTCTCACTGGCTGTGTGCATGTGTGTCTCTCTCACTGCATAGACTGTCTCTCTTACTGCATAGACTGTCTCTCTCACTGGATAGACTGTCTCTCTCACTGCATATAGACTGTCTCTCTCACTGCATATAGACTGTCTCTCTCACTGCACAGACTGTCTCTCTCACTGCAAAGACTGTCTCTCTCACTGCATAGACTGTCTCTCTCACTGGATAGACTCTCTCTCTCACTGGATAGACTCTCTCTCTCACTGGCTGTGCGCATCTCTCTCTCTGTGTGTGTGTGCGTGAATGACTTCCAGACAGAGACGGAAAGCATGAATGGGGCAGGAGAAGACAGAGAGAGTCCGCAGCTATTATCGGCGCAAGGAAGGAATAAATCTGGCACAATTTTACAATGGCACCAAGAAAAGAAAAGCATCAGCTCGCGTGGATGGGATTTGGGAATTCATATATAAAACAAGCCCAGGAGCAGAGAAGCATTCATGTCACAGCACAGGGACGGGGATTTGGAAAAGTGTCTCGGCAACGAGACCTGCAACCACCTCTCTGTGTCTCTCTCTCTCTCTCTCTCTGGTCCTCTTCTCCAGCAGTGTGCTATTGACCTGCATTGACGTCATTGCGTCATTAGGTTTCCCTTAGAAACACTGACTTTCAAAAATAGTATCAAATTAATTCAGCAGGCAAGCAGAGAGGGGTGGGGCTTGTGAGTGTTTGGGGGTGTTTGGGGTGAAGGGGGTGTTTGGGGTGAGGAGGAGTGAGGAGGAGGAGGGGGGGGACATCGTGTTTTATTCTGAGATTTCTACCCCCCCAACAACCCTCCACATCTTCCCCGCGCCACCACCTCCATTTCCAAGCCGACTGGGGTGGAGAGCTGGACCAGACACATCGATATGTGAAGCCTAAAGACACACAGAAAAAATAACTAAAATTCTAATGAAATTTCACATATTAGTCATTGTTGCACAAAGAAAATATATAAAACACACAGACTATGAAAAACAAGGACATAAATAAATCAAATATTGAACAAGATGATGATAAATGAAAAAAAAAAAACTAGCTTTAGTAAACAGGTCAAACGGGGTTGTCTCTTTCTGTCTCTTTCTGTCTCTCTCGGTCTCTTCCAGTCTAAAAATATCCTCCAGCTGACCAAAACCTTTTCCCCATTTAACCTCAGAGCCGAGGGAGCCGGGACACCTCACAGACAGACAGGAGGAGGAGAGACAAAGGGAGACAGAGAGAGAGAGGAGGCAGAGAGAGAGGAGGCAGAGAGACAAGAATCAGAGAGACAAAGAGAGAGCGGAGGCAGAGAGACAGGAGGAGGAGAGACAGGAGGAGGAGAGACAGGAGGCAGAGAGACAGGAGGTAGAGAGAGAGGAGGCAGAGAGACAGGAGGAGGAGAGACAGGAGGAGGAGAGACAGGAGGCAGAGACAGGAGGAGGAGAGACAGGAGGAGGAGAGACAGGAGGCAGAGAGACAGGAGGTAGAGAGAGAGGAGGCAGAGAGACAGGAGGTAGAGAGACAAATAGAGAGAGGAGGCAGGCAGACAGACAGGAGGTAGAGAGACAGAAGGCAGAGAGACAAGAGTAGAGAGAGAGGAGGCTGAGAGACAGGAGGCAGAGAGACATGAGGCAGAGAGACAGGAGGTAGAGGGACAAAGAGAGACAGGAGGTAGAGAGAAAAAGAGAGACAGGAGGCAGAGAGACATGAGGCAGAGAGACAGGAGGTAGAGGGACAAAGAGAGACAGGAGGCAGAGAGACAAAGAGAGAGAGGAGGCAGACAGACAAGAGGCAGAAAAGCAGAGAGACACAAAGCAGAGAGACAGTAGGTAGAGAGATGGGAGACAGAGAGACACAAGGCAAACAGACAGGAGGCAGACAGACAGGAGGCAGAGAGACAGGTAGCAGAGAGACAGGAGGCAGACAGACAGGAGGCAGAAAGACAGGAGGTAGAGCGACAGGAGGCAGACAGACAGGAAGCAGAGAGACAGGAGGAAAACAGACAGGAGGCAGACAGACAGGAGGCAGACAGACAGGAGGCAGACAGACAGCAGGCAGACAGACAGGAGGCATAGAGACACAAGGCAGAGAGACAGGAGGCAGACAGACAGACATGAGGCAGACAGACATGAGGCAGACAGACAGGAAGCATAGAGACACAAGGCAGAGAGACAGGAGGCAGAGAGACAGAAGGCAGACAGACAGGAGGCAGACAGACAGGAGGCAGACAGACAGGAGGCAGACAGACAGGAGGCAGAGTGACAGGCGGCAGACAGACACAAGGCAGAGAGACAGGAGGCAGACAGACAGGAGGCAGACAGACAGTGTAATTCTACAGGTTGTTGGGATGCTGTGATCTTCAGTGCTTTTCCGTTAGGATAGCAGACCTGTAATGAGCCACCGAATCACCCTCAGATTGATAGAGACAGAAGAAGAAATGGTGAAATCAAAGTTGAGAATTATTCAGATTCTGGTGTCACTCTGAGTCTGTAGAGGTTGAATTTACAGGGAGGCGGTTTTAATATATCGTGTCTGTAAAGTTGTGTTTGGATTTAGAGGAAGAGTTCACTGTTGTGTATTGGTGTTTGCCTCTAGGAGCTGTCCGTGGTGCTGAAATGTCACTACAAGACAAAAACCCTCGAGATTTTACTGTTAATCTCTAAATGTATTCCACGTTTTTACTAATTTATCCAGTGCACTTTTTTTGAAAACTCTTCAGTGGAGTTGCCTCCATAAAATAGTGTTACTATTGTTATTTTGACAGGACTTTGACTCATCTGCGGCCCAGGAAAATATCGTGACTGTTAATTGATAATGGGCTGATGAAGCAAAGTGGCAATATAAGCACCAGAATCACTACAATTTACATGTCTTATTCACAAGCTACTGGGATAATATAGAAATTATAATCCATCCAATCTAACTTCTACTTACAAAATTCACGTTATTGGTGATTGCAGTAGAGAAGCAACTGTTTCAGTATCCATCAAAGCATACAACACTGATGTACATTATATAAAGAAATAAATGTGTAAGTGAGAGTGTTAAAATAAATGTTTTTTTCAGAAAGTATGACTTATTATTGTTTAAACTCTGTCTGGAAGTTATAGTTTAGTTATAGGTATAGCTTACTCACATATACATCACAGTATTTAAAGAGGACCTATTATGCTTTTGTGTTTTTTTCCTTTCCTTTAGTGTGTTATATAGTTTTTGTGCATGTAAAATGTCTGCAAAGTTACAAAGCCCTCACCAAAAGGAGTTAATCTCCCCCACAGAAACACCGCTCCTGAACTGCCTGAAACGCCTTGATTGAAGTCCCGCCTTTTCTTCCGTAACATGGTGATGTCACAGAGTAACACATTTGCATAATACCTTCCTAGCGGCTAGTTTGACACGCCCTCAAACAAAGCTAGTTAGAGCGGAGCTGGAGCGGAGTCTGAAGAGTTTGGTTCAGCCGGTATGAGAAAAGTAAAGTTTTTTTTGGATCATTAAATCATGTAAACAAGTTCTAGTAGAAAACCAAAATACAAAATAAGCACAAATAGGTCCTCTTTAAGTGATCACTGGTCACACTGGTGTTGACTCATCCATCTTGTCAATGGGTTTTCACTGAATAATCTAGAGCTCTAGGGAACGCTGACTCAGTCTGACCTTTGACCTACCTGTAGAGTTAAGAAAGCAAAAAAGAGTTTTCCAGTGAGCATCAGCAGAAAAATATGTTTACTATTCTCCTGTCTGTCGCCAGTTATTTCAATTAAGAAACAGCAGAATTAAAGGCTGTTATCTTTATATGCACAGTGTATGAGCGACATCAGTACTTTCCGTCTTTAATTTAATACGGCTAAGACATGTTGTTTTGGAAAATAACTACTTGCACCTTTCTCCAAGACACACATTGTCATTGATGCATGCACTGCTACGAAACAAACAAACGTCGTACATACAGATGTTGGCTACTGATTTGGAACCTGTCCACCTGTTTATGATTTTAAGACTGGCTCACTTTGAAAAGTTGCCCAACCTAGTTTAGTCACTGGGTTGTTATTTGGTTTGTTTTTCTGGGTGTGCAGAAGTAAACTGTGTGATATATGAGGAGAAGAAAAGAGTGAAGAAGAGGGAGGGAGATATATGCAGAGAGGGAGGGAGGGAGAGAGACTGTGACAAAAATACTTCACCATTAAGACTGAATTAGGCCTTATGATTCATCCTCTTCAATTGAGACACACATTTCAAATGTCGTAGGATGTTATATCTCACGTCTGGTAGCCATTTAGCACTACACCTTTCAGTTTTTTTGCTGTGAGAATTGTGCACCAAACACACTAAAAAAAGGGTGCGAGTGTTGTTTGGGAGGAGGAAGAGGAGTGTGTTCAACAACAAAATACATGAATGTACCATTAACCTGCTCAGGTTACTGCGAGGACAAGCTGGCAGGTCGAGGCTGGGTTCAAGCAAATGTCTGGCCCGCTGAAGTGCCCTTCAAGGAGGATCTGTAGCTGCTGGTGACCTCTGACCTCTCTGTGAATGAAGGTAAAAAAACAGGAATCAATAAAGGTAATCACAATAAATGAGAAAACAATAACAAGTGTTGCTGCGGGTATACACGCTTTGTGGGACGCGGAGATGTGTGATAGCAGCAGCCGGCGGGGGACCCACATGGGGGGAGAAATGTATCATAGAAGACGTCATCAGCTCCGATGGAAGTCACGCAGCATTCAGGGGTCAGTACCAAAGCTGACGACAGACTTAGAGAGATGGAGAGAGATCCTGGGTGTGACTAAGACACTCCGACCATGGAAAAAACACTGCGCTGTCCTGCTTTCCTCCTCCATAATAACATAAACACACGAGTCAGTCGGCCTGTTTGAGCAGAAATGTTAGTCTTGATAACGAAATGAAAATGTCGCTCCCTCCATACGGCCTATTGAGCTTCAACCCTCCGCCTTATCCTTTTTTTAAGCATGTCAATACAATAATAATAATACCTTCCAAAACATTTGCCTTGGGTGTGTGATGGCCCCCGTCTTTTCCACTTGGATCTCTGCAGGTGTGTGTGTGTGTGTGTACATGTGTGTGTGTCGTATACACACAGGTCCTTTTAATTTGTTTGATGTCCCCTCCCATCTGCCTCGTGGCTTTCCATTCCGACTCGTAGGCTGCGTCTTTCTAGGAAACAGTGGGTGTTTTGGTCTGATGTTTACTATTGGGCCCCAGTAGATGAGGGCAAGCATACACTCAGAGAAGAAGGGATTCAAGGGATCCTTGATGCTTTATGTACGAACCATTATGACGGAAAAAAGAAACCCTGCAGAGGGGGACAATATTAGGGTTGTAATGTCTTGTCTCTGTTGATTTTACTTGGTTTACTGTATGGTTTAAATGTTTGTTTAAAAAAAGGAACACAAAATTAGATCTGCAGCGATTTGTTGACTAATCGATTAGTCGATTGACAGAAAAATAATCACTTTTGTCGCTGTCGCTCGAGATTTCCTGCTTTTCTCTGTTTTATGTCACATTAAACTGAATATACAGAACTAGGGCTTTGGACTGTCAAAACAATACATTTAAAGACATCAACCTTGGACTTTGGAATGTGGGATGGACATTTTTCACAATTTTCTGACATTTTATAGAACAAACGATTAATCGATTAATCTAGAAAATAGTGTCGTGACGATACTGTAATTTCTAACTTCGATACAATACCTTGAAAAATAACGATATTCAATACCATTTTTGACAACACGGGGAAAAGTTGACAACATTGAGGGCTTAAAATTTAAGATTTTTATTAAAAGATAAATAGCAGTGTGTGTGTCAACTCGCTGTCGGAGAGAAGAGACAGCAGAAAGCGCAGCTGGCAGTATCGTGTATCGATACCGTGGCAAATGAGTAAACGGTTTCCAATATTCCGTATCGATATGTATCGATACTTCAGTATTTTTGACAACACTAGAAAATATTTGGCAGATTTATCAATAAAGAAAACAATTGTTAGTTGCAGCCCTACACAAAATGTGAAAAGAAAAGGTTTTAAAAAAAGATAAAATAAACATTAAAATCAAAATATAAATTAAAAAAAGTCTAAAATATCTAAATAAAAAGTTAAATTACAAAAGGGAAGAGTTGATATGGAGCATTTCATGCATTATTAAAGTCTGTGTGGGATAATTTAAGACTTATTTTTGTCCCATTTTTGTTTTCTTGTTTAACTTTATATGATAATGGACAAAATAACTCAAACTAAAGCAAGAGTAAAGAGAAGGTTGAACATATACAGTATATATATATATATATAGGTTTAAAGTAGAAGAACCACTGCCAGGTTTATGATGCAGGACCGTTTTTGTTGAGAGTGTGTACAGAGGGATGGCTGGCCAGGTTTTGTTTGAATTTCAAGCCCAGATTAAGGAACCTGCTCCTCCCTCCCTCCCTCCCCTCCCCCTATTTATTTTTCCATCTCTCCTGCCTAAATGATGTCAATGGAAGCAGAGCTATAGTGCTATTAATAGAACAACCCCACCACCCCCCTACACCACACACACACACACCACCACCACTTACAAACCCCTCCTACACCCAACACCAACCACCCTTATAGCATCACATGCTTGTTTGGGAGCTCTGCTGCTGCAACACAATAAACCACCTCAAGAGAAGAATCCGCATGAATCGAGCTGCTGAATATTTATGAACGGCTTCGTCACATGTCACATCACCCCTCCTTTAATGTGTGTGTGTGTGTGCGTGTGTGTGTACTAAGTGTTTGCCTGGTTATTGCCCGTGCAGCCATACTTCCCTCTGCAGGAGAAAAAGCACAAAGAAACAGAAAACCCCATTGAGAGGAACAGGAGAGATGCGCGCCCCCTGCCTGTCTCTTCCTCTTCCTCTTCTTCCTCTACTGCTGCTGCTGCTCTTCATTCACTCATTCCGTGCAGTCAGTCATTCATTCATTCATCACTTTCACTCATTCAAACAAATCCTCCTGCAAAAGTCTGTGAATGGGCGCACAAAATGGGATGAATGCAGGAAGCCACCTGTTCCTGTTTTGTTGGAGGCACCCTAGTTTGGGTTATTTTCTCCTATATACAGTTGGAGGAATCACCAACTTGAACTTGTGCGCGTGCGTGGAAAGGGGGGGTGCACACACACAAGAGTACACAGTGTTCCCTGGGTATGAGTTTTGGGAGCTCTATGCATAGACCAAATAACACCCCCCTCCTCTTCCTCCTCTTCCTCCTCCTCCTCTTCCTCCTCCTCTCTCTCCACGACTCGTTCTGTCTCTTGACATTCACATGCTAGATTACGTAACATAGTTGGGGGGGGGGGGGGGGGGG
>CAKAKR010033169.1:29919-46233 GCA_916700685.1 Adelosebastes latens
GTGCAACTGTAGAAATTAAAGCTTTTTTTTATATGCATATAATATAATATAACATAATATAATATAATATCATATAATATAATATAGTGGTATTTCTAGTGATGCTGTGTATATTCACAGCGGTCACACGTGCAGCAGCCGCTTCCCTGCACTCCTGCTGAAGTTGACATGTTAACACTCACTGGCTGCTATATTTAGCCCAGCCTCACAGTGCTGTTACTATTCCCAGCATTGTACATGAGGGGGCGGACGGTGCGGGCTTTTTTTTTTTTTTTTTTTTTTCACAAAAAAAAAAGGGAAGAAAAAGTTCCCTTTTCACAACTGATTTATTTTCCCGCGTTCATCCTGGTACTGCTATATCTGCCACTGATACCTCACTATAGTTCAGGGATGCTGCAGTTAAAAAAACATGAAAGAATGAAAGCTGATGATGGGGTTTGATTGGTGATTAATTAATGCCTGAACAGAAATAATAGTGATAATAGTGGGTGAAAAAAGTCAGACATGATGGTGTGTAGCTGACTTTGACCTCTGACCTCTGACCTCTGTGTGGAGCAAGAGGCTTTCTTTCCTCACACTAGCAATCTTATCAAAACTCTATAGAAGTATTTTCAAGCCGTCTAAGTCTGGACATAGTGGTGCCATAATACTATTAAACTCTTATTAGGGCTGTCCCTGAATACCATTTTATGGGCTTCGAAGCTTCGGTGAGAAATATTCAAAGATATCCGAAGCTTCAGAGCAGCAGACTGACGTGGTTTTCTGTCTTTCTGTCTCCTTTATGTCTTCTTTATGTCCACCGTTTCAGTGCAGCTGTCACACTATACTGTGCACACGCGATATCCGTTTAAGAATAACTAATAATAATCAATGTTGAATATGAATAATGAATAATGTTGTGGGATTATTCCTTATTTCATGGGGTATTTTGGGGATTTAAACATTATCACTACATACATATAAAAAGATAAATAATAAAACGAAGCATTCGAATACTGATTTGGAGGTCGATTACCATGTCAACGGTCGAAGCTTCGAAGCATTCGGGTCAGCCCTACACCTTATACACCTGAGTCTGGGGTCATGTATGGTTCAGTCAAATGCTGCTGCCACTCTTATGTAATTAATTTGTCAAAAAGTTTTTGTCAAGTAAAGCTCTCCTGGGATGCATTCTGGGAAAACTCTGTGCTGTTTTACCTGCCTGATTCCAGCCTAGTGTGATTTCAGCACCATGGACAGCTCCCACTAGGCCTGATCCACACACACACCACAGAGGTTCAGAGTCATGGACGGCTCTGTGACATATAGTGCACTCTACATTTCTCTGTTGTCCTTTCTCCTCTCCTAACAACTTTTCCTCCACATTGATGGAAAACGTCATGGACGCATGTAAAGCGCACAATTCACGAGAAGATTTTGGTGCTAAGAAAACACACGGCTGCACTTTCACTGGGCAAAACTTTAATGTAGTGCCAGTTGCGATTGATGCAAAAAAATTGTGCACCATCTAATAAAAAATAGCTGAAACAATGAACAGAGTGACAGTAGCATCTCCTGTCCTTTCATACATAACGGCTCTAGACTAAAAAAGACAGGAATGCAAGCAAGCACAGAAGTACACTTTAGTACACTTATTCTGATTGTGAGTGTTTGTTGGTCAGTAAAGAGAGCTCAGTTCAGAGTGTGACATATATTTCGGTTAGAGGCCTCCAGGAGATCAATTCTCCGTCTCTGTCTATAAATATAGACAAGGCTATTAATATTAGGGCTGTGTATTGGCAAGAATCTGGCGATACGATACGTATCACGCTACAGCGGTATCTATTCAATATATTGTGATACTTTAAGCAAGGTGAGATATTGTGATTTTTAAAAAATCTTTAGTATTCCCCTATTTTTATATTCCCTTCTATTTAAATTGTTCATATTCTATATGCCTGTCTACTTTTGTTTTGCTCTTTGCACTGTGTTGTATCTAGATTTTTGTTTTTACTGAAGCTTCTTGTTTTTTGCACCATCCCCTTTGCTGCTGTACACTGCAAATTTCCCCACTGTGGGACTAATAAAGGAATATCTTATCTTATCTTACTTTTTGTGCAATCTGAGCCACTAATCTTTGCATGTAAACTATCAAAAAAATGAATTGATAGCGTTTTTGAGCATTGATACAGTATCACATAAACATAATATCACAAGTATATTCATATTTTCTTACACCCCTCTAATTATTAATATGGTTCATTTATGATCTAAAAAATGACTGCTGCCAATTTGGAAAATTCTCTTCAATTATATTGATTACATGCATCTTATAGGACAATGTCCAGTGCAACCATCACCATTGAACAATATTGACATTGGAGAAAATTTTGCAATCTGCTCCCAGAAGCTGTGGTGTAAAATCAAGTAGTCATAATGTTGAACTGTTTTTTCTTCTTCTATTGTTTCCCCCTTATCTATCTATCTATCTATCTATCCATCTATCTATCTGGCTGTATGTTCATGTATGTACAGTATGTATCTTCTAGCTTGTGTTGATGTTTCACATGCAAGCTACTGTTCCCTACATGAGTTTTTAACTGAAAATGTTCAAAAAAGTATTGCAGGTCACAGTTCAAACATATGAGATCAGGAAAGTAGTGGTTTGGTATAAAACTACTATACGTATGTGTTTGAACTTTAACTATTACATTTTAGCCAAAGTTTCATCATCTTATCCAGGATACAAATCTTGGGACTGTTTTTTCCAACAAAATAGTAGCACTGAACGCACCACACAACAACAACAACAACAACTAGCTAACAAGTGAATGCACCATCATCCACAAACACAGCAGTGTGGCCAGCTGACCTCAAACAACATTCATTTCTGAGACCTAAACAGACATTTAGGAGCTTTAACCGCAGCAGGAAACAGCCAGCATCATCATGCATGTTCAGTGGATGTTCAGTGTAGATCTGGCCTCGTGTCTGTTGGGGGTTACAGGTTTTTTATCAGCACCAACACACTCAAAGGTTGGTAATAAAGTGAGGAAAACCCATCGAGTTCCACCAAGTGCTTCAGGACTATTGATTTACCTTCACTTCTACTCTCACATGGACTCGTACAGTCGCTCCTTCCTTCTCTCTTTCTCTCTCTCTGAGGGTCGTCTTCTCTTCCTCTCCTGCTGCTGCTTCCTCCCACTCCTCCTCCTCCTCCTCCTCCACCACTTGATTATTTTCAGCTCCGCCGGGTGTGTGTGTGTGTGTGTGTGTGTGCCAGGCTTTGGCTGGCTGGCTGGCTGGCTGACTGGCTGGTTTGGGAAATACCTGGTCACGATCAATGAGGAGAGGGTTTATCCTGGTTGCATACCGCCCTCTACTGTCCTGCAATGAGAACTTAAACTTAGACCTTAAACGCACCATGGTGCCTGTGCCAAAAGATGTACAGTATCTCTGCAACAAAAAAACACCATCAGCCTGCAACTCAGTGAAGATCAAAGATCAAATAAGTAGTAAACAAATGAAAATGGGAGATGCATTATAAAGAAGTTTGTGCAACATTAAGTCAAATATTGCGTCAAAAGCAGCCTACTAATGGTGCATCTGGATGCTCTCTCGTCGTTGCAGGTTTATTTCATTACAGCACTGAACTGTACTTGACCAGTAATTGACAAATACACCAGGCTCTTAATCACTAAATATTCTCAGAAAAGGAGAGAGGATATGATGTGTTTTTTTCCTCTGCATGGCTCGCCAGGATCGCAGTGTTCCTCCTCTATGCGCCTTAACCCGAGCACAAATACAAAGAGACAAAAAGACATCATGAAAGCTTTAAGTGACTCGTTGGGTTGAGGGATAAAAATAGACCTGGTTGCTCTGCGAGGAAAACCCTGGTCTGGATCGCCCTCTAGAGGGGAGACTCTGCCAAGACAAGAGACAATTTATGCATGGATGAGCTGCTTCTTTTATATTTCTCTGCAATAAAAAAAAAAGGTGTTTTATTGCTCAACATTATTGTAAAGCAACAGACACCTTTATTTCTAATCAATTTGGATCACTTTTATTTTTGCAAATACAATAATTTGATATGCTCAGTCATGTTTATCTTATTTAAATTGTAATTAGTTTCTTTTTATGTATTTAACATAATGTCCATCTAAACTTCCTTCTGCATGAAAAAGAGGATAAAATGAGTTCATCTTCATGCATATCCTTAATTACAAGCAGAAATGTAGCTTATTCAGCAGCTTTTTTTTTTTAGTTTATCATACTGAAGCTGATGTATAATTTTATATAAATGGTTTGGGTGTTTTTTTGTTTTTCCGAGTTTAAACTATTCACACTTGCCTCTGTGTAAAACGCTTCCACAGTCGATTCAGAAAATTGAGTTTGAGCGCCCCTCCTCCTGCAGAGCATCCACCTACACACACACACGTGTCCTCACATGCAGACCTGTAGCAGCAGCACCCACTGAGAGAGCTGCTGGGTGTGTGTTTGTGCATGTGTCTTCTGTCTTTATGAGAACCAGTGTTGGACCATTTAGAGTGCATGTGGACAGGTTTTTCTATTTCTGGGAAGTTTAAAAATAAGATTTGTCTTTAGAGTGAGTATTATAATTAGACCAGGTTTAGCTAAGACTCAAGGTTTTTGGACAAAGATTTGGGTTAGATGAGTAAGGAATACAACACTTTTGACATCTTATACATCCAACTACTGTGTGCCCCAGACAATTTACAGTTGAAGACCCAGAAAAATGCATATGAACTAAACTAATAAAAACACCAAAAGACAAAATTTAATGTAAAAAAAAAAAACATTTACCTTTTAAAACGAAGAGGAAACTTTAATTTAGGCCCAGGCTCCAGGTTCAGTCCTGTTACTGAACAATACTGCTAATTCTTTGTTTGATTGTTTTAATTGTGTGTTTGTTTCAAGTCCATTGCTTGTTTCCTTTTAGGGCTACCCCCTCCTAATTGACAAATCGGTCATTTTGGTCTTAGTTGATTAAGATTTCTTTAGTCATTTTTTATGCTTTTTTCATGCTGAATGAATTATTTCTAAGAAACTTATGAGCACATCTCTGGTTAACACCGGATTTAAAGTGGGGCTTTTGCTTGATTCTTTGTGGAGTAACTCAAGTTTTACAGATCTGTCGATTAAATCAACTAATAGATTAGTCGACAAAAATCATACAGCCCTAGTTTCTTTTATGTTAAATGTATTATGTTGCTTTTAACTTTTTACAGTTTTGTTTTATGTCTGTCGTTTGTGTTTTTATGTGAAACTTTTTATGCTGCCATCTTGGCCGGGATTCCCTCGAAAACGAGATTTTAAATCTCAATGGGAATATCCTGGTAAAATAAAGGTTAAATACTATAAATAAAAGTACAGATATATTGAAAATATTAAACACGTATGATGCACACTCTAAAAAAAAAGGTTGGTGGCTAAAGGATACATTTTTAAAGTGGATTTTGGTAAAGCTTAATGTTTGTACGTCTCATCAGAATTACATGAAGTTGTTTATGAATAACAGTCAAGATTAGATTTATAAGGTTCGAGTTCACTTTACATTAATGAATGGATAGACGGCCCTCAAAAGTATTATAACATCAAGTTGTGTGTGTAGGAAAATGTGCACAGAGTAGAGCCTCCACCAGCAGAGTGTGTAAAATAAAGTGTGTGTTCTAAACATGGCAGCAACTATTTATAGCTCGTTCAATTATTGAGAGCCAGATTCTACTCTTTTCTAGTTCAAAGCTACACACCCACCCCCAGCACCTCAACACACACACACTCACACACAAACACACACACACTTACTGGGCTGAGGGGAGATGCAGTGTTGATGCAGACATGTAGACAGCCGGGAAGGCACGTTTGTGTATGTGTGTGTATTCTAAATGTAGATGCCAGATCGTGAGCTAAAATTACCCTCCTCACTCTGCTTTGGTACAGATATAGGTGAGTACAAATAGAAAGAAGAGGGAAAGGGAGAGACAGGAGGGTGGAAAGGATAAATGGATGAATGAGAATCTGAATGGATCGTGAATGGGAGGAGAAGGGTAAGTTTGGAAAAGGTTTTTGAACATGCAAGTTTTGAATTGTGAAAAAGGGAAGCAGCAGAATTGCATCTTTGTCGTGGTACCAGACTAGTTTTCAGCTTAACTACGGCAAACTTCTACATAAAGCAAGTAAAAAAGGACAAAAGTTCATACTTCCATACAAGTTTATGATAAAAATCCAATGAAACATCATTGATTCATACAAAGTAGCATAGTCAGCCAATTCAACTTAAGCTCTAATAAAAAAAGAAAACAAGATTAAATAAAAAGGTAGAAAGAAATGCATTCATCAACATGTTCCAAAACAAGAGGATCTTTATCTTTTCCTACAACAATCCGACAAAAATATTTATCAGTTACAACTTGGCAGTCTTTTGTTCCACAAAAATACACAGAATAATATTTAAAAAATGAAGGGGGGGAAAAACATCTAGATTTACTTGAACTATCGCCTTGGCCAAGAGGATTATGGGGAGTAAATGATGAAAAGTCTGAGCCCGTTGTCTGATATTCTGAAACCCAAACCCCGAACCCCCCACCACTCCAAAAACAACAACACAAAAAACCGGGATGTGCGAGTTGGAAAGTGAAAAAGACGTGGAGACCAGTTAAAAAAAGAGTAGGTGACAAATAGTCCGTCTTGGTGCGGAAAAGATCCTGATGCGATGCAGTTCAATGAGCAATATGTACTGTATGTGTGTGTGTGCGTGCGTCTCAATAGATTCGGCCTCGGCTCCTGTTTCCTCGGCCTCCGAAGCCTCGTCCTCGGCCGCCCCTGAAACCGCCACGCTGCTCTGGAGTTACAAGAAAACAAAACAAACAGGTCAGTGTGTACATATTATGGACTATAACCTGATCAACATTGCATTTTTGAGGCTGATATCTATATGTGAGAATTAAAAAAAAAAAAAATTGTATAGATCAATATTCAACATCATGTTTGATAACCACAACAGAAGTTTAAATGCTAAAGGGTATGTGCTGAGCAGGACAGTTGTAGTTGAAAAATAAACTCAGTGTTCTGGTGACAAACTATGTAAAACAACTCAAAGTGCAGTATAAAGTAAATAAAAAGGTGAACATGCTGCAAGACAGTGTTTACAAAAATGAATAGAAAAAAATAAAAGTGCCACAGTGCTCCTCACCATAAGTAAAATTGCCAATGGTGGCGCTGTACTTGCCGCTGGGGGGATTGTAGATTTGCCGCGCGTCCCTCCGGGGCTGAGGAGAGACCTGTTTTTGTGTGCTGCCGCCGGAGCCCATCTCCTCACCGGACGGGCGCTTGGCCCTACACAAACACAAACACAAAAGAAAAGAAGATGAAGACCTAATGGAGCAACAAGGACACTCAGCTGCCTCGGCTGTGTACGACTTCTGATCGCTAAATCAGTGGGAGCAGACTTACGCTACTGCCTCTGCCTTCTGGACAGGTTTCCAGGATAGAGTGACTGTGCTCTTGAATGATGGAGGGTTGTGGAAGAGATCCTGAAAAAAAAAAAAAAAAATAGAACTATTGGTTGCAATGCAGAGTTTATATTTTAGTCTCCTGATTCACTAAGATACCAGAAAAATAGAAACCATGTACATTGTAATGCAATACTATGCAGTCCTTATAATAATCTCCCCTGTAAAAGTTGTAAAAAATAGCATTGGCACTGTCAGAAAGGTTTTGTGTTTAGTTTTGTGTTGTTGCAGTGGATCTTATCATTATTGTGAGGGGTTTCTTCACGTTTTAACATATTGTAGCTCAGTATAACACCATATAGTAGGAAAACACCTTACCTTGATGAGGACATTGATGTTGTTTGTGATCTTGAGGGCCACCACTTTGATCTTATTCTGATTACAGAGAAGACGAGTTAGTCCGAGATATTTTACAGCAGAATTCAAACAATTGACACTGCTCAGTCTGCATTGGGGATGTCACGATACCAGAAATTTAGCAGTCAATACCAGTGCACTTCCACGATTCTCAATACCAATTCGATACCACGGTAAAAGTAAAACAATAAATCCCATGTACTTCAACATGCACTCCTTTTTCACCCTTTGCATCCTGGTTTTTGTTAGAAAGTTAAACAGGTCATAATTCCTTCTCTATTATCCATTTTATATTGCTGTGAAAACATCTCCTTCAAACAACTGGATTTATTCAAGTTTCTCACCACAAACTACATTCTACAAGATTACATTTGAACACATCATGATGACATTAGAATCCTCCGTCCTTCGCCCAATACCATTTATTAGTGAATAGAGCCTGAACGCATCATAATGTAAATCAATGGCAACTCCCATGTTGAAGTCAGCAGGACGAAAGCTAGTTAACGTTAGCTGTTAGCAGCCGGTAAGCAGAACAGTCCTGCACGAAGCTAACAGCTAATGTTAATTAGCTCTCCTCCTGTCGATTTCAACACGGATTCGTTGGTTGCAATGTAGCATTATCAGGGAAAAAAATAGGGTGTGTCCCCTAGACGCGTCAATAGTGAGTTCACTGCATCTCAAACACATTTCTATCGTCCCGCCATTAGTCTCGTGCCCCGACGCTACCTGTGGTACCGTAGAAAAACGAGTACCGTCATGTTTTCAGAATTTTGGCATCGACTTGGTACCGAAGTATTGGTTCTGGTGACATTGCTAGTTTGCATTTTTGTTGACTGTAGGCATTAAGTTTATACAGAGCAGTCGTTACCTCGTCTGTCTTCAGAGCATCTCCTGTCTTGCCTTGCAGTGCTACTCGCAGCTGTCTGATGTAAACCTGCAGGCCTCTGGCAAAATACTGTAACCTGTTGAAACACAAAGCACATTCAATTCCATGTGAAAAGTGTCAGTTTTTGGATAACATGACCAAGAACTAACCCATCAAACACACCCGACATGCTCACTTATTTTACTAATTGTACTCTAGGAGACTTTTCTTTGTGTGTCACTCTCTCACCTGATCTTGAAGTCTTTGAGGCGCTCGGCGTCCACTTTTTCGAGGAGGAAGTCCGGCAGCTTCTTGCCCAGCTGGTGGAAGCCAAAGAGGAGACACTCCACGTAGCTGAACTGCAGTTTGGGCTCCTCGCTCGCCGAGTTCTCGCCGTTCTCTGCCTCATCTGGTGGCAGAGGCATGAACTCCTACACAAACATCATGACCAGAACCTTTTTGTTAGCCTCCTTTATGGTCAAAAAGCTTGGACCATTAGGGTTTACTGGAACAAAGGGATATATGGGAGAGTTTAGTCTTTTTTATTTTAACAATTATTTTGGAGCCTGCACTGAAACTATATCTACAATAAATCACTACTATTAGACCTCTTTGTACTTTATAGATCAGTCTATGAGGACATGTTTCAATAAATTCTCCCCTATTTTGAGTTTAACAACTCTGACAGTCGTAGCTGTAAAAATGTAGGCTTTAAAAAAGGAAGGTCGTTGGTTCAAATACCCAGACGGGACAAACTGTGTGAATAAGTCACGTTCACTGAATGTCCAAACAACTGCTATTAAAGTATCCTTCACCAGAAAATGAATCCTTAGTTGGCCAGGGGCCCACAGTAGAAAGCTGACTGAGATGATGCACAACAATATGAACGTAAAGCAAAGAAATACTAGAAAGAGCAGTAAAATCTCAGAATGGATCAGGGGAAAATCTGCCAATGTGTATTTTGATTTTTAAGTGTATTCCTCCATGTCCAACGACAACATGACAAGCCGTTCTCACCAGCAGCTTGGTAAACAGCATGTTGAGGTTGGGCTCCAGCTTTTCCATGTCTCCACAGAACGGACTCATCTCAGCCAGCAGCTTCAGCACCTACACACACAAACACACACACAGCTTAGCAGATCCCCTCACACAGTGTAATGTGCATTGCTAATGAGAAACAGTGTTGCGTGGTGCAGACTAATGACCCATTAACAACATGCAGTTGGCTGACACCTCTGACAGGTGGCTGCCACGCTGACTTTGTTTACTACTACAACCGCTCACCAAATGTCAGACATTAGGAGTATCGACCTCACACCAGTGGCCATATTCGTCAGGCCTCTCGGGATTGGAAGTGCTGATTCAAGCTGAATAAATGAAGGTCGGGAAACTAGTCTTTTGTCTAATGGCCACACTGGCTTGTAAACTGAAACACTGACCAGGTATAGAGTTGTGAAGTGGGAGAGGGAGCGGTGTTAATGTTATTTAACATAGAAATACAAGACTCTCCTGGATAAAGTAACAATCCTTTAGGTTTATGTTATGACCCCCAGTTTTAATCATTTCATCTTTGTGTCTGAGAAATCGGGTTTTATCTGTCATTTTGGCGTAGCGAACGGGTCTAAATACTACAATACCTATGAGCCTCGGCCGCTGTTGGCATGGAGATGAGGCCAGTCAGAGGTGCAAATCAGAGCAGTAGCAAATTCAAAACGATTAGTCGTTATAGTTGGGGAAAGCACAGCGCCGTAGTTGCTGAATTCACCCACAATTGAACCAGAATTTAAAGGTAAATTTATTTAGGCAGATCTGAACTCAGCTCACTCTATAGTTGCAACTAGGGCTGTCACAAAATCTGATTTTTAATCCACGATTATTGTGGCCAAAAGAAGTCATGATAACAGCATTATACATTTTTTGTCAAAAAAGGTGGAGAGAGAAGAAGTCTGTAACCATAACTGTACAAAAGTGTGATTTAAGAAGTACTGGATTATTTAAACAGTAGTATCATGTTTATTATTAACATTATATCAATAAATATTTTTTAATATCACGTTTATCGTCAATACCAGTATATCACTCCTAGTTGCAACAGGTAAATCCAACATAAAATATAAAAAAGTCAATGCATTAAGGCTATGATCAAGGTGACTGATTATCATTGGTACAGACGTGACATTTTAATTTCACTTCAGGACCAAGGGAATTCACAAATCTTCTTTTAGATCTGACTTAGGATGTGGTAAGGGTGTGATCAATAAATATAAAAAGCAAAAAACTCACCTCCAACTGAATGTCCAGCTCAGCCACAGGACTTGTCAGAGCGCTGAGGTTGGGCAGGACTCGTTCACAGAAGTAGGTTACAAAACGTGTTGAATGGACATTTTTCTACAAGACAAGAGAGAACTATGATTAATTCACACTTTAATTATAGCAAACCATAATTACTTGTCATAAATGTATGCATATGATGTGAATAAATGTAAAAACAGACAATGTGTGCTACGTGTAGAGCTGCAATTTGTCAATTAATTGATCAACAGAAAATTAAATAGCAACTATTTTGATAATCGATTAATCGTTTAAGCCTCTTTTCATGCAAATATGCCAAATATTCTCTAGCTACAGCTTCTGAAATGTGAGGATTTGCTGCTTTTTTCTTTGTCTTGTGTAATATTAAACTGAATATCTTTGCAACAAGCGATGCGAAGACGCAACTTTGGGTGTTAGTGATTAGCAAAAACAGTGACATTTACACTACATTTAAAACTAAACCATTAATTGAAAAAATATATAATGGTTAGTTGAAGCCTTAACTGAATGTTAACTTGGTTGATGTAAAGTGCGTTGGTTGTACTCACAGAGAACAGTGGCAAGGCCTGGCGTGTGCACTGCAGCAGGCGGTCAACAGTGTCGGGGTCGGCTGGGTTAAGGGCCTGCTCCAGGAAAGCCTGCTCCACCACCAGCTCCACCAGCTGCTGCCGCCCGTTTACTGTCTGCAGCACCCGCAGGCCCGACACGACACGCATCAACAGCACAAACTCCTCTCCCGTCACATCCTCCAGCACCTGAGAAGGCAGCAGGGAAGGGAACTCTTTATCAACATATGTTCTTGTCTGTTTTTATACCGGCCAACATCCACCAAATACTACATCATTGTTTGAACTCCCATCTATTGTCAATGTAAAAACTAGATATGTTTTTTTCCCCACAGAGTAAGCAATAAGTCAGCTGAGTTTCAGCCAATGTAGCACATAAGGCAAAAGCTCATCTCCACTTTTTAAATGGTAACTAACCCCATGGCCTTTAAATCAGATCGATTATACTACAAATTCACAAGTCAGTTTCACGAAGTAACAAAATAAATGCAAGTCTTTGAACAGAAAAAAAGTTTCAGACGACACCAACATAGAGAAGTCAGCAAAATGACCAGCCACATCCAAGCGGCAGTTTTAACACATCCTGATTCCAGTCCATTATATGGTGTGGTGTAGTTTGATGTAAATTACCTGTTACATTCAGACTGACACAGAAAAAGATCACTCATCTATGATCATAGATCACTTGTCAATTCTACATTATATGCTAACCTTCTTTGTCTCCGCAAAGACGTAATCCTCCACCTCCTTTGTCATGACGTCCTCTGTCAGGGTCTTCAGTTTGGTTGACAGAAACTTGATGGCCCGTTCCCGCACTATGTCCTCTCCCTGCAGGATCTGAGAGAAGAGGCCTCCGAGAGTACCTGGACGACAAAAGACAGCAGTAGATGGGATTGTGTGCAAGTGAATAATTACAAACTCAATGGGATTACAACCCAAATCTCAACTAAGGATGCAACGATCATTAAATACACAGCAAGTTGACTGATTGATATCTCCTGTTTACTAAACAGTACAATCAGAACATTTGTGAAGACATACAGGATTAGATAATATTCTGGTCCCAGTCCTAAATATTATGAGGGGAAATAAACTCCTTCAGATCTAGATTACATACCAATGGCAGATCTACCTGCTGTGATGGATGAATGATTGGGTCAGTAGGGGCAATACACACAGGTATTTGTATAAAAGTATGGACCATGGACAATTACTTAAAACACGCCTAATGACGTCCTTTGATTCACATGGCCAGTGAGACAGCCCTTAGCAAAACAACACGGGTTACAACAAACCATCTCAACAAGCAGAAAGAAATCTCACTCTGGAATAAATACCCCAAGGAGGAAGTGCAAGAAAGTCATTTTTCAGTGTCCTCTTTCTGCACAGCTCTGAACTGAGCTGAATAATTGACAAGCATACAAGTGCACGGTTTTGGCTCAACAGTGGGGGAAAGCAACGCTTACCTTTGGCATCTATCTTGAAGATAGAAACAAGTGCTCCATTCACTTGGTTGAACTCTGCTGTATCATCTGAAAGCACAAAAAAATACAGATTCTCCATAAATCATTCTATTTAATATCAGTAAATTCAACAGACTAATGTGCTGTTCTGACTGACAAGCAAATCTGATTTCCAGGATATCCAATGAATTATACTAACTGAAAAACAGATTATGATATTCTGAATGGATCCTAGCTGTGGAAGTAAAGTAAACAACATGGCTGTATTTATAGTATAAACCAAACTCAGTATGTCAGTGAGGGTACTTGTAATAAAAAAAAAAAAAAAAAAAAAATCTAATACCAAAAAAGGTAAGTATCTTAAGTGTTTAGCTTGAGGCATCCAATACCTGTCTGAAGGAGCTGGGTGAGAATATCTGCAACTCTGAGGATGTTCTCGCCAGTTGCAAACCGTGGAAGCTCCTTGATGGCCTGCCGTCGGATCTGGACGAAGGCAAGCACAAATACACACAGAGGGGATTGTTATGATAGAATAAAATAAAATGACTACTATCAATCTAACACAGAGAACCTGCAATTTATATAATAAACCCAAGTTTATTAGGTACACCTGTGCCCTTTAATACTCACCGACACATCCTCATCTTCACAAAGATCAAGCTGAGCATTAATGGCTGAATCGGCCAGTTCCGGGAAGCTGCTGAAGAACTTGGGAATAAACTGTGCTGCCAGGCGCTTCTCCTTCGGTCCACCCTTCACACCATCTAAGATTACTTGGTAGGCATCTTTGTGCTGCAGAATAAAAAAGAAAGAAAGAGCGAATCAATTAACACGTGCAAGATATATAACAGTATTGTATTGCAATTCCTTGTCAACCTCACATTATAATATATAATATGATGTTGGTTCCAAATTGAAAGTGACTTGTTTGGTCCAAAAATCAGTTTTGTGGCAGTCACTGGAACAGTGGTGCAAGGTGCATACAGTTGAACCTTTTAAACGCGGGGCATTGAGTGAGTGGGTGTTACAGTTCACCTGGTTATGTAGAAATGCCTGCATGTATGCATGTTTACTGAAACTACCCTGCTTGAATAGGGACACATTCTGCTCTGGTGTATGATCATCACTTGATGCATCTATGCATGTTTTTACAAATAAAGGTAATTTTAGCAGTTGAGGGTTTGTATTCCTCAGCCTGTGAAAACAGTTGAGAAAATAACCCATGTAGTTTCATCCATGCTTTAACTGGGAGACTAGAAATTGATACCAGAAAACCTGCATTACAAACTGGGGGTGAGAATTTTGAAAGAAGAAGAGTATTTACCAAGGACTTAGGCACTATAACAAAGATGCTATATGGCTAAGTTGCATTGTGGGTTTTCTACTACAGGCTAAAAGTAAGGAAATCTCAGGCTCTGCAACATTAATCTTGACTACTCTTTATTATGTGTCTCCTGTAAGTCCCGTAATGTTATGGAAAGGCAACAATACACACTTGAATACCTTCTTTAACTGGCAGCCTGGTAAGATATGTGTGTCTGCATTAATTTACTAGAAGACATCTCAAAATGACAATGGAGGAGGTGCCATTAAGTTTCTGATACACACAGGGTCTGAAATTAAGCTTTTTCCTCTCCTGCCACTCTGGCAGGTCACTGAACATTTTTACCGGCCACTCAATTTTTTTGTCTGCCACTTCTGAAATCTATGTAGAATGCTTTAGAATTGTAAACACTGAGTCAGTGGTGCCAGTCCTTAGATTTATGGAATACATGTTGTAACCTTAATCCATGACTGCTTTTAATTTAGGAATTGCTTCTTAAAAATAATATTTTTTAACATAAGGAAAACCTATCTGCCATGGTGGCAGGTGACCTGAAATTTTTACCTGCCACAGCAACCATTCACCCTTTATTTGGCAGGTGGCAGATGCTAATTTCATTCCCTGGATACACATGTAGTTTGGGTAGTTTCAGTCACAGTAACAAAACAAAGCGATGTGCCTCTGTTAAACAGGGAGGAGTAACCTGACTTGCAAACTGACAAAAAAAACCTGCATGATCACTAACCTGTGAATGTTAAACCATGTGCTCTATGTGCTAGAAACTGAAACTCAGATTTAAGGCGAAGTAAGTGATTTTTCCAAAAGTGTCGTCAAAAAGTTCCTCTCAATATCCAGAGAAACATTCTCTTGAATGAGAAGTATTGTGTTGAATTTGAGTAAACAACCTGAGCTTAATTAGCCCTGATTTCTAGTTTAAAAGAAAATAGTCTCGGTGGTTAAGTAAAAAAAAACGTTTGGTTGACTCAAAAAATAATAAATACTGAGTTAGTACCGCCTCACAATGGTCGCTATGGCTATAGGCCATTAACGTTAGCACGGTCACTACAGTTAGCCTAGCTACAGTTAACCCAAGGCCTATTGAAGGAGGCTGGGTCACGGGCGGATATGAGTCTTGGAAAACGGGGTATCACGCATGCGCAGTGTAGACCAGATTTTACTGCCCATGCGCAATACCCCCGAAGATATGACGCGTGTTCCATCCTCCTTCAATAGGCCTTGAGTTAGCCTAGCTACAGTTAGCTAGTTAGCCTAGCACGCACACAACACTGTTATGTAGCTCAGCGGTTACAACAAAGTTAACAATTGTGGACGTAAAAAAAAATAATGCAGCAAAGCAACAAAGCTGCAGGTTTAATAATGTTTTTAAAATGGATAAATAGTGTTTTATTCACCTGGCTGAGGTTGTCCTTAGCATCAGCTAGCACCCCGTAGCTCCGGTACAGATCCTCGATAGTGACCGCCATCAGCGTGCCGCTCACACAGAAACACACACGATATAAACCCTCTCTGGTCGCTTTGGCTCTGTTCTAGAGGACCGTAGCTCAAACAACCGCTGTATTATCGGGATGTATGTTCCTCAGAAAGGGAACGGGGAGATGAAATTGAATGAAACACCCCCAACGACGGTCTGCTGTCTGCTCGCAGTCTCTGGTGTGGAGGCTAACGATGCTACGGAACAATGAGAGCATTGCTGTAGCCAATCACTGGGAGGCTCACAACACACGTGACCGCTGGTGTGCGCAGAACTGGTGCGCAGTAAATCCCCCTTATGTTACCAGTATGTTCATAATGACATGTAAACAGAACTCCCTTTATTTTATCATATGTATTGTATTTGAATTAGTTGTATTCTACCTTTTTTATTTTGCAGTACTCCCAAATATATATATTT